>JBBPJZ010000061.1:9533-43178 GCA_038089015.1 Chalciporus aff. trinitensis
GAGTGTACGTCGGCGGCGGAAATAGTGGGATACTACAGCCATGCTTGGGACATACACAAGTCCCTGAGCAATTCCGAGGCCGACGCCTTGAGCGAGAAAAATCTAGTAGATGCAGTGAGAGCTAGTGCATTCTTGCTTCGGAACAACATACCTGATAATAACTCCCAGGTTGTGCTAGTGAGAGCATGAACAGCGTGAATGACTGTAGTAGACACCCTCCAATCACTAAATGATAGCTTCACGCAACCACTCTGAGTATTAGAGGCGTCAAAAATGCTGAGAACGCACCAATAACCCCGGTCATAGAGTGCACCCGCGATGATACCGACACCGGTCACGAGGAATGCATTGATGCTTCCTATCCATCTAGAAAGCACTTTCCTAAATTTTGGAATCACCAGGGGGAGGAGTAGGGCTTACGATATTGCAGAAGTTGATGTGTTTGTCAAGTAATTCTGGGTATAGAAATCTGTGGTCGTGAATTCAGGCAGACGCGGAATTGACACGAGAGGCATACCTTGGTAAACTCCGAAAGAAGACGTATACCTGGTCTGTCCATCAGCGGCATCACAAGCAAAGCACAATCGTACGTACCCGAAACCGCAAATCTGTATTATCGCACTGTTTCAGCGGACGATGAGATAGTTCCCTTGAGAATGCAGAAGATCGTCAATACGTACGCTCCAATGACTGTCCGCCATGCTGCGCTACCACCCTCAGGAAATTCGGGTTCCGGAGTTGTCTCGCATTTATTTACTTCATTCTTGACACTCGAACCGTCGCCATTTGGACTTTCTAGGACAACATTGATTGCTGACGCTTCTGACGACATTCTTGATAGTGCGCTTCAAACTGCACTTGTAGTTCACTACGGGGAAGGGGGGCTGGGGCCTTTAGCGCAAGGCACGGTGTCTTATGGGTGCGAGACAGGTCAGACCGTCCGGACGGCCAGTGGGCTGCATGGGATACTTGTGTCTGACAGTTCGGGCATAAGATCACCCATACTTTCCACTCATCATCACTTCGCGTGACGGGGCGAGATGATCCAGCTTGAACGGAGATGATCACGAGGGGTAGTAAAGACATTGATCGAGCAGTGAACCTCATGAATCTTTCAAATGGAGTATGGGGAAGGCATCACAGTAAGTTCATCGCTTGGTTCCTCGGGTAGATTTGCAGCTGATGATGGTCTTTACGTTTTCCCATGTTTATACCAAACTAAGTAATACCCTCGCGTCATACGGGCCAATGACGAGCAGGGGAATTCAAGTTAAAGACCTAGGGGGAGTGGGTTAGTAGCTCACTCCGATGCTCACTCAGATATCAATTAATGCTCATTATCACTGCCATCAGCGAAAACCCTGCTCGACCACTCTTAGCAATTTTAAGTCCATTGCATCAACAACTATAGCTGCCTCGAAACACTAGTCATCAGGAATATTACAAGGATCTTATTTGAACTTTTACGAACTCCCTAATGCTAAATCAATAATTTGTAATGCTAAGAAATGTTGTCCGCCCCTGCCCCTCATAGTGAACCTTTGTGAGCTGATGTGAGCGTATTTTTCCTGTCAGCACAGCCTAGTACCGCAAGCCAAAAAGACGATTAGACAGACCCTAACCGAGCAGGCACGACACATAAGCGAGACAATATTTGCTGTCATCGCTTACGAACCGAGTGTGCCATCTCAGGCATCCGCTAGCGCTCGACAGCAGTAGATTAGAAACCCATTCTCGGGCACATTTTGTATCACTGCAAACCTATATTCCATTGAGCTACATTACAGACCGGAGTTGACCCGATCAACTATTTACTGTCACAGCAAGAGGCGGGTAAGAGAGACAATAACAAAGACACTGAACAAACCTATGGGACCAGAGTGATGCACAATGGGTGGGGAGTTGTAGCATCAACAGTTGTCAGTTGATGGTAGTTGTTATCATTGCATGGTTGTTGATCGTGTCATCGTCATTGGGTACATGTGAATCAGTTGGGCTGTGGATGAATCATCTAGACTAAATGGTATGTTCGGACTGTGGATGGCTCACCAGGGCTGCGAATGTGTCGTATGAGCCACTGATAAACCACTGGGAGTGCCGGTGAGCTCGCCAGGAGACAGGTGGATCATTTGGGATGCAAATGGCTTGAGTCGCGGGTCGTTTAGGTCGCGGATAGCTCGTTTTGGCTGCGGGTGCGTCGCTTGGAATACCGAAAAGTCGGTTGGGTGGTGATGAGCATCGTCTGGGTTGTGAATGGCTTGCTTGGGTGCAGATGGATTATCTGGGCTGCAAATGGGTCGTTTGGGTCACGGATAGCTCGTTTGGGCTGTGGGTATAGTCGTTTGGACGGCGGTGAGCTGGTAGCAGCGCGGACAGATCGTTTGGGTCACTGGTTATGCTGGCGAGTTTGTTTGAGTCGCGGAAGTGGCAGTTAGGGTGTGAATGGGGCGGTTGAACTGGCAAGTCAGTTGTGGTGCCAATGGGTCGGTTGGCCTCGGGTAAGTCATAGTCACTTCACTGCGGTATCGTGATTGTTCCTCAATGTATTCATGCCGTTCGTCAACTTGTCCTCCTCACCTACTTGTTTGCTCCGCTTCCAGGGCACTGGGCCCCATCTTGGGGATTCGACCATGGTGGGGATCCATTCGGTTTGCACGACAGACTCTTATCGCCATCGTCATCACTTGCGGTCTTTGTGGATTCCACAGTGTCGTCCTCCGCATCGATGACGTCCAATAAGATCCTTGTAAAATTCCTGATCAATGCCAACTACAAAACACATCGACAGACACTGAAAATGTGCCCAGCTGAAATGAGACCAGACACCGAGTCGTCAGGGCCAATGACACAACTGAGGACACAAAGATACAAGGGAAAAAGGGGGAGCGGGGGCAATTGACCCCGAACAGGAATGGGAACATCGCCGAAAGCACCCCAAGACCCTCCACCTCCACTGAATCCACCTGAGTCGACGACGCACGAAATGAACTCCCCAAACCAGCTATGCGAGCAGGTGGGCCGAGCCTGTCGCAGGCAATGTGGACTCGGATGCGTCGGAGCCATTGGGAGGCGTCTAGATTGTCGGAAACAAGTCGGATGCGATGGAAAATAAGCCAGAAGCCATCCAATTCGACCCAGGAGGCAAAGTCAAGCCCAATGCTTGTGAGTGGGAAATGGTATGGGAGCAGTCCTGGTATGTCGCCGTTGCTCATCGTTTCGTACTGACGATGTTCTTCGTCTCTTGTCTACGGTCGATTGCAGGTTCTTCTCTCCTTCCGTCGACACATTTCAACGTGTTTCTACGTCACTCCCCCGCCCTCTGCTCGTATGATATGAGAGTTCCTAGACCTCACAATCAGTCTCCACGCGTCCACGATTGCTTGCAGCGTGTCATTTCGTTGCACCAGCTGTCACGAAACCAAACGAACGAGCGCAACGACGAGGAATCGTCGAGCGAACAGTACAACTTGAACTGCAAGGACGTAAGGACGATCTAGAGCACCGAGGGGTCAGTAAAGACGAAGAAGAGCACTCACCAAATGCGTCAAGTTCACTTAGTACAGGACAATGGAGTCGAGGTGACAAGCAGGAGAGACCGAAGGACGAGACGAGAAAAGTTGGGGGGGGGGGGGAGCACATCCGAAGAGCGACGTCGAATGGGACGATGAACACACTGGGGATGTCGAGTCTCGACGCAGCGAACGGCGTGCACTACAACTTGAGCATATTGTCACATTATTCCTCTAGAAAGGCCTTGTATTCCTATCTACATTATGCACGAACAGTTATGTGAACTACCCAGCCTTCCAAGGCTTGAATGTGTGACAGTACGAACATCACATCAAGATTCCTGTTTCTCAACTGCCTTTTTCTGTCGGCGTATCAGTGTCAGCTGCATAAGCACTAAGAATGCACATCCGACGAGCGCAATAAGCTGTTACAAATATCAGCATTATACGTATTCCAGTGGAAGTTAAAGCGTACCCCACTGAAAAGCGAGGGTTTCCACCACTCATATTGCGACGTCAGTAGAGCGCCAGAAACAGGGCCACCTTCACAACACAGTACTTCAGTGACAGGATGAGAGCATGACATGTGAGCACATACCGATGAGGCTACCGATGCCAACGATTGTCATCCCGATTCCCAGACGTGCACTAATCATCTGTCAGCGCGAACATCGAAATTCTATACGTAGCTTGAACGAACCCCAGCTCCGAGAGATCAGTCGTCAGTAAGGCCATAAGGGGTGACAGCAAAGCGATATCTGCCGGTGGAAGTGATCACTTTGTTAGTCTGATCTCCTAGTTCTACGAATTCGATAGAAAGCTCACAGACGCCAGCAAAATATCCGTAAATTGTGCCCAGAGCGACAACGGTAGCAACATTACTCAACCCAATCATACCGAGTATGAAAGCACCACACACGGCAGTTGATATGATCGTTAACTGTGGCACACCAACATACGGTGCAATCCAGCCGTTAGATAATCGACCTATGAGACTCGTCCCGTTCAGTAGCACTAGCTAGAATGTGAAGGTCAAGTACGGATCAATCAACAAAGTGGCTCAGCATACCGAATAGAATGAGAAGTTTTCAGAGTTGCCATGCTTCACGGAATCCAATTGCAGGTAGAATAGTGGGAAATAGAAACCACACTGGAAGCAGAGGAGTCTGTGGATTTGCCAAGATACGTTAAGCGCAGAGATTATGCAAGAACGGGACCACCACTTACCCAGCCCCCATGATACAGAAAGGTACATCACGGAAGATGCCTCTCGCGACAGTCAAGTAATTCGTAGGATTTTTCGGTGGTGGCAATCGCGTACGGATGAGGAGACACGAGCAGAGGAGTAGGACACTGACGAACGCTGCACTTATCCGTACACCATTCGCGAATCCTACTCCCCGGTTGAACAGGTTATTCAGCATGATCGGATGTATCACCGACCCAAGTGATGATCCAGAAGCAACCAAGCTCATCGCGAGTGTACGTCGGCGGCGGAAATAGTGGGATACTACAGCCATGCTTGGGACATACACAAGTCCCTGAGCAATTCCGAGGCCGACGCCTTGAGCGAGAAAAATCTAGTAGATGCAGTGAGAGCTAGTGCACCCCTTCTTCGGAACAACATACCTGATAATAACTCCCAGGTTGTGCTAGTGAGAGCATGAACAGCGTGAATGACTGTAGTAGACACCCTCCGATCAACAAATAATAGCTTCGCATAGTCAGTCTGAGTATTAGAGGCGTCAAAAATGCTGAGAACGTACACATAACCCCGGTCATAGACTGCACCCGCGAGGATACCGACGCTGGCCACGAGAAATGCATTGATGCTTCCTATCCATCTAGAAAGCACTTCCTGAGTCATGAAATTACCGAAGGAAGGAGTAGAGCCTACGATATTGCAGAAGTTGACGAATTTGTCAAGTAATGCTGGGTATAGAAATCTGTAGCTGTGAATTCAAGCGGGCGCGGAATTGACACGAGAAGCATACCTTGGTAGACTCCGAACGAAGCGGTATACCTGATCTCTCTGTCAGTCGCGTCATAGGCAAAGCGCAATTCTACGTACCCGAAACCGCACAGCTGGATTATCGCACTATTTCAGCGGACGATGAGACGGTTCCCTTGAGAATGCAAAAGACCATGAACACGTACGCTCCAATGACGGTCCGCCATGCAGCGCTACCACCCTCAGGAAACTCTGGTTCCAGAGTTGCCCCGCATTTATCTACTTCCTCCTTGACACTCGAACCGTCGCCATTTGGACTTTCTAGGACAACATTGATTGTCGATGCTTTTGACGACATTTTGGACAGTGCGCTGACGATTCAAGCTGCACTCGTAGTCCACTATGGGGAAGGGGGACTGGGGCCTTTAGCGCAAGGCACGGTGTCCTGCAGATGCGGACGGGGTGAGAGTCAAGCCAGAATATCCAGGCTGGGTTGCATGGGATATACGCGTACATCTGACAGTTCGGGAATAAGATCACCCATACTCTGCGCTCACCATGGTCAGCCTGAACGGAGATGAGAGAGTAGTGAGACATTGATCAGGTCACGCCGCAAGCCACAGGGACCGAACGTCATGAACCTTTCAAATGGAGTATGCAGGGAGGCCGGTCAAATTTGTTTCATCACACCTTCATCAGGTAGGATTTCAGCTGTCAGTTGATCATCCCGACGTTTTCCCACACCTACTAATACTCCCGCGTAATACGGGCCAATGGTGTGCAAGGAAATGAAAGGGGAACAGGTTTGAGGTCACCCGGATGCTGAGCAACTTGACAAGTATTGCTCACACCAAGAATACCACTCATTCAATAAATGCATGATAAATAGCAGACTCACCTTTGGTTCCTCTGGAGGGATCTCCAGGTACCAGAATGAGCGTCTTCACAACGAGTGAAGTAATCAGCCGACCACGGTGACATAACGAGCTGAGTAGATGGATATCGGCTCTCTGCTCCCCGTCACGCTATCGACAGGGGGTATCATTACATTTCAATAGGGGGTAATGTGGAACCATCAACGTAAAGACCGGGCATTAGATGTGCGTTAGTTCTGTTTACAGGAGGTGGAGATACGTCAAGTTAGCGAACCAGTTTTCAAACATGTATGCGGAATGGACCATACACGAATCAGTTTGTTGGTTTACGCTCCGAATCGGACTGATGGTCAAGATCATCCTCCCGACGCGTGGAGACAAGGGTTAGGGTGCGATCGAAGCCGTGGTTTGACTGTTGGACGGTAAGTCATCTGAATGGTCGCCGACGGAAGAACGAACGAGATCTCTCCATGTCTCTTCCTCATCATTTTCAGTCTGTAACTGATATATTTGCAAGAATCCCTTGAAGCTAATAGGACCAGTAAGCACATCAGCTCCGTGCATGTGGGGAGAATGACGAACGTTAGGCTTCCATCGTCTGTAACATCAAGAAACTCGACGAGTTCATCCTTGGTCTCCTGAGAGAATGGAGCGCCATTCGTGTCGCGTGCCCATGCGTCGAGTCCGTCCTGGGTAAGATAAGCGCCTGCTGGAGGTGCCAAGAGAGCAAGACCGATCGACTTGCGCGACGCGGCAGGTAGAGCAGGCGTGCAGTATTTCGTGAAAATATGTTTCAAACACGCTTCTAGCTGAAAAAAAAACATAAGACGACATCTGTACAAAGAAAGAGAACGGATCACCCACCTTCTGAGAAATCGCGCCGTCGTCGTCGAGGAGCTGGGCATCAGGTTCTGTGTTTCTCCTGCCCTGCCTCGAAGACGGCTCTGGTGTCCCCGGACGTGGGGACTGGACGCGTGACTCAATGTTGTGTTTCAACTCGGACATCGTGAAGGGCATGAGGAGCGCCGATCACAGGGGATCGAGCAGAGTTTGCTCGCGCTCGTCATGTCAGACGATGAGCAGGGTGGTGGTCACGTGGGGGTCCCCCTTCCTAATCGGGGGAGGCAATTGACCAGGTCTCACAATTGACCACTACCATGGCCAACGGTAGGGCAGAACCACTCTCAATAGAGACATTGCTGCGGAAACAGAAGGAGGAGAAAGAGGCTGCAGCAAAGGTATGTGCTCGTTGCACCTCTGAGTCAAGTCCTACTGATCTGGGCTGTCTATAGCCTAAATTTCTGAGCAAGGAAGAGCGGGCCAAGATTGCAATCGCTAAACGTGCTGCTGAACTCAAAGAGCAGCGAGAACGTGAAGATAAATCGAGACAAGACAGGGAGGTGCTCGAACGAGAAGCGGAGGAAGTTCGTCAGCGAGAGCGAGAAAAAGAGCGTACAGCAAGGTATGGGAGTAATACCAGTACGAGTCGTCGTAAGCTCAGCTTCCCAGTCATGCAAAGATATCAGTTAATTATTCCACGTAGCCGATGACAGGGAGAGATACGGCCATCCGGAGAAGGACATTCGTCACGGCAAGCGAGACGGGAGAGGTAGGGGTGGCCAACATGATGACCGTCGTGCACCACAACCTGCACCACAGCCCAAGGGTGGCTTCGCAAACGTTCCAACCGGTCCTCGTGCAGATCGGATGAAGTCTTCAAACGCTCCGTCATTGAGTGCTACTCCAACACCAGCTCCATCGACGCCTTCGGGCAATGGTGCCGTTCCCGAGTCCAGTGTTCCGTATGTTCCACCCATGTCAGAAACCGACCTTTCGGCTGTGCGGGATCGATACCTTGGAGTTACTACCAAGAAGCGCAAGATACGGAAGATGAACGATAGAAAATTCGTGTTCGACTGGGCAGAAGAAGAGGACACGTTTGCTTCCGACTCACCTATTGCTGTAGGTGTGAACAGGCAGGGCGCTCAGGTGATGTTCGGGCGTGGCAGAATGGGTGGTATGGATGATGGTGGGGTAGCCTACAATGGCACTGCTGAGGCCAATCTCGCGGATGCTATGGAAAGGAGGAAGGCGGCCAAGAGTGGTATTGACGAACGACACTGGTCTGAGAAACCGCTGTCGGAGATGAAAGAGCGCGATTGGCGGATATTCAGGGAGGATTTCAGCATTTCAGCCAGGGGTAAATCGTTCATTTTGAACCATACGAAGACATACATTGATCTTCCATGCTCTAGGTGGCTCCATTCCCCATCCGTTGCGCTCTTGGGCAGAATCTGATATACCACAAGCAATACTCGATGTTATCGGGAAGATTGGCTACAAAGAACCCTCGCCAATCCAGCGGCAAGCTATCCCAATCGGTCTGCAAAACCGGGACATCATTGGCATTGCCGAGACGGGTTTGTCATGTTCCCTGGTTTTCATAGAAGTCTCATCATATTCATCACTTCGCATTATAGGTTCCGGAAAGACGGCAGCCTTTGTCATTCCTATGCTTACATTTATCTCACATTTGCCCCCATTTACCGACGAAAACCGACATCTTGGTCCTTACGCACTTATAATGGCCCCTACTCGTGAACTGGCCCAACAAATCGAGACGGAAGCCCGCAAGTTCGCGGGGCCACTAGGTTATACTTGCGTCTCTATTGTTGGAGGTGTACGTTTTGTATTCTCTTGAAAGATTTGTCGTTTTGACGAATTTGACAGCGTGCGGTCGAAGAGCAACAATTCAACCTCCGTGAGGGCGCGGAGATCATCATTGCTACTCCGGGTCGTCTCAAAGATGTCATAGAACGACATGTTCTTGTTCTTTCACAATGCCGGTACATCGTTATGGATGAAGCTGACCGTATGGTTCATCTCGGGTTCGAAGCAGACCTGTTATTCATCCTTGATAAGCTTCCCGCTGAGCTAATGGAGGGCGAGCCAGAGGGTCCTTCGCATGCAGATTCTATGGATGTGGATGAAGAAGGGATCAGCACTTCCAGGGCAAAAGGTCGGACTAGAGTGACCACCTTGTTCTCTGCGACGATGCCTCCCGCGGTCGAGCGTCTGGCACGGAAGTACTTGAAGCGACCAGCGACGATTACAATTGGTGAGGCCGGGCGTGCCGTCGATACAGTCGAACAGCGCGTCGAGTTCATTATTGGGGACGAGAAAAAGAAGTACGTGAAACTATTCTATACATGGTATTGAAGCTAATTATCAATGCGCGGTTGTGCAGGCAGCGTATGCTGGAGATTCTCAACAGTGGGACGTTCCCCTCTCCGATCATTGTCTTCGTCAACCAAAAGAAGACGGCAGACATGGTGGCCAAAGATTTGTCGCGTGCTGGCGTACGTTTTTCTTGCCCGTAGTTCCCTGAATTGCCTTGCTGACAGGCAATACACACTGCAGTGGTCGGCAGCTACTTTGCACTCCGGAAAGACCCAAGAACAGCGCGAGGCTTCATTGCAATCTCTGCGTTCTGGGGAGGCAGATATTCTTGTTGCCACTGACCTTGCTGGGCGTGGTATTGATGTACAGGACGTTAGTCTGGTCGTCAATTATCAAATGGCAGGCACGATTGAGGCATATGTGCACCGCATCGGTGAGTATCCAAGAAGCGATCATCTCCCTTTTTTCCCGAACTGAGTGTCCCTGCTGCGCAGGTCGTACTGGTCGTGCTGGTAAACAGGGTACTGCCATCACATTCCTGTCCAATGATGATGAAGAAGTTATGTATGTATTCATATTGCTCTGCTCCAGTCTTGCCGATCCACTTACCCCTCCAATCAGGTATGATCTCAAACAGGGTACGTTCTTCATCTTGCTACTTTTGTCCGCAAGCGACCTCTTCCCGGCAAGACTTTCACCCCTTGTTTGCGCCGTCCTCACCTTCCTGTGTTCTGCCGTTTTACTTTTTCCTTTCGTTCTCTGGCGCATGCACAGGGTATTTCAGTTTACTTTCAGTGGCATTTTCGCCAACCTGCGAACCCTTTGAATCTCGGTGTTCTTTAATCTCCGCCTCTGGGCCTTTGTTGCCTCATAGGCAAATGGCTTGGGCGTCCGTGACATGGCCCTTACTTCGGTTCCGGCAATTTCCCTTTCCCTTTGTTGTCACTCAAGTTGAGTTAAGGTGGCGTTCCATCGATCTCTGGAACTTTGTTCATGGTTTCATGGATCACGCTCGTGGCGGCACGCCGCGCCCCCCGTTGCGTTGTTGCTACTGGTTTCGGCGGACTCACGGTCATTGGCACCACTATCCGATCACCTCGGTTTCGTTTCCTTCGTTCCCTGGCTTATTCTCTGTTAACGCCGCATGGGATCGACTCCATTTTGTCCGCCTGGTCTCATGAAGCCAGACTGACTCTGGGATGCTAGGATGTCTTGACGTTTTCAGCCCTAGCTGCCGTCATCTTCACCCCAATTTGCCTTTGAAGGCTAAAGAGGAAAAACTTTACACCTTACCCCACCACACCCCACATTATCTCTCTTTCCCCGCACTGTCACGTTCTTTCGTCGCTTCGCATCACTCGCTTCTTTCTGTTTGCTCGTTTTCTCACCCCGTGTTCGGTTCTTTACATTGGGGTTGCTTGGCATTTTTGTAATCTCCGCGCTAACATCACGCGTTTGCCTTGTGTAGAGATATCGAAATCACCAGTCTCAAAAGTCCCGCCGGAACTAGCGAAGCACGAGGCTGCACAGCACAAAGTGTCAAAGGAGATGAAGCGGAAGAGGGATGCGGAGGATGTCGGGTGAGCGTGGGTATAGTCGGAAGACGCAACCCTGATCATGGATGGGCTTCCAATCTGCCAATGTATACCCATGTACATGTGTGGGTGATTGGTGTGCTGTATCGGATGGTCCGTGAATGATATGGATGTTTCACATCGGTGTGTGTAGAAGCTCAAGGCTAGGGTCTGATTCGAGATGAAGAAGTTGTGTACATGGGTCGAGTGCTACGTGGTGGATACACCGCTCTCTGGCAGAGGAACCAATCCGATAGCGAACGCGTCTCAATACCATGTAGAGCTATTCCAGCGTGCGCAAGGGGATTGGTCCACAGGTGTGCAATACTGATCGTGAATGAGCTCATTGTTGTAATTACCGTATAGAGCCGCTTCAAGGGCAAAAGTCGGTCCTACTCTGACCTGTTTAGCGTTCTAACCCAGGGGCCGGCAAATAGGAACCAATGGGTGTTTATCTGGCTGCGCACTGGAGTTATCTTTGCAAAGGGGTTCCCTCCACGGACACGCGTATCTGTTCCGTTTTGAAAATCGGGGGGTCTATGTATGTCAAATGTAGGAGTACACACGAGGTCAAGCGGATGGCCGGTGGGTGATCACTAGTCACTGATCAGACGGTCGTGGGCCCTGACAATGTGACAATCGTTGCTGTCTCAGGAAAGGTCTCAGGCTTTCAACGTTCGGCGGCCGAGGAGAAAGATGCCTCGGAGGATATCGAGTACGTCGATTTTCGAGGCCTCTTGGGCGTTATCCACCCACATACGTTGAAAATTTCACCCGAAATTCGGAATGCGATCGAGAGGTGTCTGGAGCGGGCCGTTGCAGGGAAGAGGAAGCATGGTTTGCGCTCGTTCTACTGAAAATTTCATTCTGCAGTAAAAGCCATATCAGATTGCCAGAAGCACGACGGTCAACGATATTATTAATCCCGATCAGTTAGCAAGGGCGAACCAAATAGGAGGTATGGAAACGGTGTGCTGTCGGTGTTATTGTAACCCGACCGTCGGCTAGATCGACAGCTGTGACACGTAGATACTGTGTTGACATGTCTGAATCGTCATATCTGATACAATAACTCGGAGAGGGGGAAGAGTAGGCGCATCATATGCTATCATTGGCACCCAATTGGCACGTTCTAGCACTCGGCATGACGTTGGTTTGTAGGGATGACTTGCTAAGGTGAGCCCGTCCGAAACGCCGCCATGAATCATCTCGATCGTTTTGTGGGAGGAGTGGTTTTGCCGCGGTAGAAAGCGGAAGCAGAGTTTATAAACAGAGATGCCGAATCCCCTGGGTGTTTTCGGCTACCAGTGCCTTGATCGCGTCTGTCATGGTCGTTCATTTATAATCACTGCAACTACAGTACTCTAATCGCGGCAGACTCGGGGAACGGGTCGGCAGGAGATCGATGAGTGACTATCTAGCGGGAGCCAAGTTACGCGAGGCGATCGAGAAGGACCGCCTCGGGGACGAAGTTTGTTGAAATTTAGTCGGGGAGACCAGGAGTTGTTAGTTCGTTCGTTTTCCGTTTCGCTGTTTCGCATGCAGATCGGCACAAGGATAGAACGCGGACGAGTGATGGTGGCATTGTCTCCACATTGATTGCACGTTCCTTACATGATGGCGGCGAATGAAATGAGAGTTCGTGGGACCATTAATGCTGGGATGATGATCGGAGGGTGAGTCCGATACTGTTTACCGGGGTTAGGAGAGAAAGAGACCAGTAAAATAATTTTAGAATCCGAGCATTGACTTGGGTTCAGCCAATTGGATATATTGATCGTATGGTGTGTCAGTGGTGGTGACCATAGCGCGACGCGGGCGGACGCGTGCGAGTGGGTATGAGTGGACTACCCGGACTACCAAGTATATTCTATGCAGCAAAGCCGAAAAGATGGGCATGGACAGGTGTAAAACAGCCATGATGCAGATGCGGCGCAGTTACACAGGAGCGGGTGTTACAAGGGATTTCCAGAAGGTTAGCAAGTGGGTAGAAGCCAAAGCTAGTACAGATGGAGAGTATGTAGTAGTAATAGACGTTCATAATTGGGTCATCGCTCGGGGAGTTAATTCTTGGCAAGCAACTCGGATAGTAGTAGAAGGCAGTGGGTGACGTATCAACCGATTAGGAAAACAACCCATAAGATTGTATTGAGCCGTGAGTGGAACGGACAGGGTCGGTCCGATACTAGATCTGGCCCGTGGATTGGTTTAGACTTGTCCTCCTCGCTCCTCCACCCAACACACCATGCTCTCCGCCCGTCCAATGCAAATCATCCTCCCAGAGGATTCAGACTCAAACCACGACCATTCACTCTCTTCTAGTTCCCCTTCTTCTTCTCCCTCCGACAACAACTCTTCCATCCTCCTCGCAGTCCCAGATCTCGACGAGACAGGAAAGATGGCCCTCCCGACTCCCCGGCCGAACCAGGTCCGCCCTCGCTGTCATCTTGTCTTTCCCACTAACAACTCTTATAGCACTTCGATATACAGCATGCTGACCCCCCACTGGGCACGTCCCCCCCTGCCCGATCCCGTTTCATGCGAAGACTATCTTTCTACACTTCGGACAAGACCCCTCCTCGGCAGCGCTCTCCTCCCCCGACTTCACCAGTCGTCGTCTCATCCCTCCCAAAGCATGGACCTCTTCACGACCTCAAGCGTTTCCTCAACCACCATATCCCACATCCCCACCATGTGCACACTCACTCAAGCTCTTCCAGCACCACCCCTTCCTCTATGCAGAGCTCACCGGACTCAACAGTCCCCCAAACACCAGCCGAACCCCACCTCCCACCACAGCAGCAGCGCAGGGGACTCGACTTTGACACCTCCTCCGTCATCGAGGTAGTTCCCGCACTCGTCCCTCTAGATCCTGCAACACCCAAACAAGATAAAGACCATCCTCACATCTTTTCTACTCTATTTAACAAGGCTCTCAATCACAAAGACAAGCCCAAAGATACCCAGCCCAAAGATAAAGTTCCGAAAGACAAACAGCATTCGCAGTTCCTTAGTGCCAAAACACCTTCCCCTACTTCTACTGTATCCTCTAAACGACCATCTCGTTCCCCTCCTTCTACTCCCGACCCATCCGCTTCTTCCACTTATGCTAATCCCATCCCTTCTCTTTCGTCAGCTACACACGCACACCTTTCCAAAAAGTACGGAAAGTGGGGTCGTGTTCTTGGCTCTGGCGCCGGTGGCACAGTCCGGCTAATCCGTGGCCGCACAAAGTCTGGCGGTGCAGTATATGCTGTCAAGGAGTTCCGTCCTCGTCGCTCCGGCGAAACAGCACGCGAATACGAGAAAAAGGTACGAGCAGAGTTCTGCGTTGGTGCTGCCTTGAAGCACATCAACATCATCGAAACCGTCGATATTGTCTGCGATCATGGCCATTATTACGAGGTATATTTCTTCCCATCTTGTTCCTTTGACACCTATTCATCTCGTGTAGGTCATGGAATATGCTCCATACGACCTCTTCTCCGTCGTCATGTCCTCGAAGATGCTACGTCCGGAAATCTTTTGTGTATTCCGCCAGATTTGCAACGGTGTGGCCTACCTCCATTCCCTGGGTCTTGCCCATCGGGACCTCAAATTGGACAACTGTGTTCTTACTGGAGGTGACGTTGTCAAGCTCATCGACTTTGGTACCGCCGTCGTTTTTGCATACCCGGGTTCCGACATGGGTGGATCCGTACCCAATACTTCGGGAGATGCTCAGGGCTCAAACGGACCCGTTAATGGATACGTGGGTACGCAACCAAACGCCCCCGCGCCACATACCCATGGTCGCCTAGTCAAGGCGTCTGGTGTTGTGGGCAGCGATCCATATCTAGCACCAGAGGTGTTGTCAGGTGCACCTTATGATCCGCGTAAGACAGACGTGTGGAGCGTCGGGGTCATCTTTGTGAGTCTCCTTTGCTGTGTTTCAGTTTCCTGTGTGGTTGTTATTGCGCCACTTTTGCCGTTGTTGGGACAGGCACCATTCAGTTTGGGCAGTGGCCGCCTTGGTGCCTTGCGCCTGTTCTCTCGACCGGGTTTCCGTTAGGGAATCGCTCTCCATTCTCGTGATCATCGCGTAAACTGGGCGCTAATATTAAAGCCAACCCTCAGGTTTGCATGATATTACGCCGCTTTCCCTGGGCAATCCCCGACCGCGAGCGCGACGCTTCGTTTCGTGCATTTCTCGATGCTGAAGGCGAAAACCCATTCGCCTCGCACAAATCGCGTTCCGGCCGTTCGAAGTGCCCTCCAAGGAAAAGTATGAGGAAGGGTAGGACAGGTACCCTCGTAGCAAAT
Organism: Chalciporus aff. trinitensis; assembly: GCA_038089015.1. NCBI lineage: Eukaryota > Fungi > Basidiomycota > Agaricomycetes > Boletales > Boletaceae > Chalciporus > Chalciporus aff. trinitensis. The sequence continues at coordinate 24,925 of JBBPJZ010000061.1, forward strand.
ACATCCCGTTCATCCGTTCGTCCAAGCGAGGGCGTAAATGGCTCCTCAGTGATTCGGACCGCCTCCCCTGCTGGCGGTGGGTATTTAACTTCTCTATATACACTTCTCGCGTGCTTACTGTCCCGGTGCTTGTGACTTAGAACAAACGAATACCCTCGCACCTCCGCGTCTACCAGATGACGCAAAGTCGCTCCTCAGTGTGGCCAGCGAAATTACTGAGAGTACTTACCCCTATGCGCCTACGATCACCTCGACCAATTCCTCGCATTCATCGAGCGGGGAAGACGACGAGCGACGGCGCCAGGAAGTCACGAATCTGACGAGACATGCATTGCTAAGCCCTGGACAAGGTACAAGGACGGCAACACTTCCTGCGCTTGGGAAAGACCTCGAGAACGGCGAGATTGATGGCAGCGCGGTGCCCGAGATGGACAAGAGTGTGTTAGAGCTCGGCCGGCCAGCCTTGTCGACGGAGAGCCTACCGATCGGTGCTACGGTGCGAGATTACCCCAATGGTGTCGGTGCACCAAAGAACATCAATACGTCCGCGTGTACGGAGGAAGTGGTCGTGGCTCAGTCAGACTCCACTTCTCAATCCGCCTCGCCACCCCAATCACCAACTCAACCGTTCCCATCTTCGGAACTGCAAGCTACCCGTCCACCACCATCTCCTCCAAAGACACGAAAGCCCTCCACACGGAAGCGTACCGAGTCGCGCACCTCGCCCAATTCTGTCTTCCGACTGCTTCCTCGTGAATCTAGGCCGGCACTCCGCCGGATGCTGTGCTACGACCCAAAGGCTCGTGTTACGATGGGCCAGCTGCTATGGGGTCGCGGAGGTGGCGATGGTATTATTGCACTCGATGAAGGGGAGAAGTGTGATTGCGGCAGGGACTCCGACCCCGACGATGACGACGCCCAACATGACGATACCGAAGACTGTGACGATGAGGATGTTGACAGTGACGACGATTACGACGAAGGTGCTGGAGATGCTTGGATTAGAAGCATCGACACCTGTAGGGACAAAGAGGTGCCTACGCACGTCCATGTTCGTATACCAACGGACGAGAAGGCCCATAAGAAGCGCTTCTTCTAAGTCCGCCATGGCGAAGCGAGGTGTTTGGTGGAACTGCAGACAACTTGGATGGTCCTTTTACCCCACAAGCCTCGTGATGTCCTTGCGGATTGATCGATGGGGAGTAGCTTCTCGACTCTGATCGTTGATCGGTGTATTCCCCACTCACACTAACGGGAAGCATTCGTCATCCCCGACATCGCCGCATCGCTCCACGCACACGCACGCACCCTCTTCATCCATTCGTCATCTCTGCTGCCATTTTCCCATCCGTGTATGCTGACGCAGCCCACTATATCCACTCCCACACCAGTTCGCGCCTCGCCCCCTTTCCACCATCGTCACGCCGTCGATTCGTCTGCCCCACTACCTCCTCGCTTCGCACCCTTTACTTGCTGCCAGAGCCTTCCCTTTGGCATCTGACTCCGCATCTTCATCGGACAAGTGGTTGATTATACTCGCATTTTCTCTTCGTTAGATCTACTTTACAACTCTCGCTTGATTCCACCCAATTCCCCTTTGTTCATTTGCCCGCTTCACTTTTTCTGTTACATGCACCATCTTTTCGCCATCTCACCGACTGCCACATTCGCGTCTATCATAATTTTCTCGACGCCGAAACTGTTCCTATTCATCTACACCATACACGCATACAAGGCATTCGAAATACTAGAAGAGGCTCGGAGAAGGAAAGAAGTTAAAAAGTTAAGTAAAAGGTTACATCGTATATTTAGTACATCGAGGTCTGGATTAGCATGTGGACATTGTCCGTTACTTTTTCGCCTTGCGCGCGTTCGTTACTTTTCTATTTCTCTTTCGATTGTTTTAATATCTATGGCTTCCGTGTCATTTGAGGTTGATAAAACTAACCATGATGCTCGTCGCGAACTTTGGAGAGATGTGACTCGGATCAGACTAGATGTTGAGCGGGCATGACTTCGGACTGTCTTTCTCATTGACGTTCATCACGTTGGCTGTCAACTCGACAATTGCCCGTATTCCAGCGCTTTACCTCCGCAGAATCAGTTACCGTCGTGTCGTGAACCATCCCACGTACACGCACGGACTCTCATAAAAACAATCTCAAGATCTCGATCATTCTTGGAAAAGTACACGAACACACTACTAGTGAAGAACGACGATGTCCGATCAACCTACAAAGCAGAAACTCTGGGGTGGTCGTTTCACCGGAAAGACGGATCCTTTGTACGTCTGCTTCCTTCCACCCCCTCCTATCTATCCATCCCTTCGCCCATGACCGTCATGATGATGGGACTAACGCACGGTACAACACGGTAGGATGCACGCGTTTAATCAGTCACTCAAGTATGATCAGCGTATGCACGCTGCTGATATCCGTGGTTCGATCGCATATACCAAAGCGCTTGCACGCGTCGGTATCTTGACCGCCGAAGAGGAGGTGAAGATGATAGAAGGGCTCAAAGCCGTCGGGAAAGAGTGGGAGACCGGACAGGTTCGTGATGGATGATCCAGTTCGTTCGTGTTATCCCTTCCCGACAATGCTCTCTACAGTTTGTGCCTGCTCCAGATGACGAAGATATCCACACCGCGAACGAGAGGCGGTTAAGCGAGTTGATCGGACCGCTTGGTGGGAAGTTGCATACGGGTCGGTCGAGGAATGATCAGGTGGCGACGGATATGAGACTTTGGTTGCTTGATGAGGTGAAGGATGTGCAAGCGAGCCTCGAGGGGTTCTTGCGCGTCATGGTCGAGCGTGCAGACAAGGAAAGAGAGATACTTTTGCCAGGTTATACACACCTCCAGGTAACTCGCGTTTCAGAGATGATGATGGGGGTGGTAGTACTCATGGACGTGTCTAGCGAGGCCAACCCATCCGATGGTCCCATTTCCTCTTGTCGCACGCGTTTTCGTTCAAGAACGACCTTGAGCGATTGAAACAACTCGTTCCACGTATCTCGGTGCTTCCTCTAGGTAGCGGTGCACTTGCTGGGAACCCATTCGCGGTCGACCGTGAATTCCTCGCCAAGGAGCTCGAGTTCGCATCTTTGGCTGAGAACAGTATGTGGGGCGTGGGTGATCGGGATTTCATCGTCGAGTTCTTGATGTGGGCGAGTTTGACGATGACACATATGAGTCGATTGGCGGAGGATTTGATCGTGTACTCGACGGCCGAGTTTGGATTCGTGACGCTGAGCGATGCGTATAGGTGAGTGGGGGTAAGTTATCGCGGTGCGGGTGGAACCTAACCGAGCTTTATCGTAGTACGGGGTCAAGTATGATGCCGCAGAAGAAGAACCCGGATTCACTCGAATTGTTGAGAGGCAAGTCTGGTCGGATCTTTGGAAACGTAGGTCTCGTTTGGCTGCTCCGAGCGTGTGGTGCTCAAGTTGCGCTTGACAGATGGCAGGATTCATGATGACGCTGAAGGGTCTGCCATCAACCTATAACAAGGATCTGCAAGAGGACAAGGAGCCGCTGTTCGACGCGGTCGACAACATCAGCGCATCTCTCAAGATTGCTGAGGGTGTGATCGCCACGATGACTGTGAGTCTTTGGTTACGTGATAAGTTCAAGGAGGATAACGGAAATTTGTAGGTGCACGGTGACAAGATGCGAGCAGCGTTGACCATGGACGTGCTCGCGACCGATTTGGCAGACTATCTCGTTCGCAAGGGGGTATGTGTCTGGTTTTGGCAATCTTACGTCGTGCCACTATCGGATGATGCTGACACGACCCATAGGTGCCTTTCCGCGAGACCCATCATGTCTCTGGGCGAGCGGTTGCTCTTGCAGAGGCTCGCAAGTGTCAATTGAACGGGCTCTCCGTGGAGGACTACAAAGGCCTGCATGAAAAGTTCGGGGATGACGTTGTGAACGTGTTTGACTTTGAGGCAAGCGTGGAGAGGCGGACTGCAATCGGAGGGCCCAGCCGAGTAACACTGGATCGACAGATTGCTGTCCTACGTGCTGCGCTGCAGCACTAGGGGACTGCGAGGAATGAAGTGATTTGAACAGGGATTTGGCCCGGGATATCTATAACTTGAACCTAGCGAGTCGAGGCGGTGTAGGTTGTTGTTTGTAGAGATTTGGTAGAAGCAATTGTCACCCAAAACATTTGCATCAAACGGGGCTGTTCAAACATTATATATCTCCCTCATCCACCGGCCCCTTCCCTCGGACTGTTGATCACCTTACAAAGACCCTTAACGACACACTATGGATAGACTGGCAGCAATGAGAGTATGCCCATTTCTTTTCCGCATCTAGCACCATTCATAACCACTGAGCGCTCCTTTACATCATACAGGCTCAACAACAGGGCAGGTAAGCGCAATTACAAGCTTGCTATGTACCCAGGGGACTGAGCGTTGGCGCGCAGGAATCCCTACACCCGACAAAATGACTCTGCGTACGAGATGTCCGAAGTAAACCTCACCGCTGGCGGAGGCGGGGCAGACCCAGGTGACATGTCAGCTTTCTACGCAGAGGTATGTCTCCTCTTCTCTCTCCTTCTTCCCTTTTCGTGTTCTCAGAACCACGTATGTGCACGGAACTTGATAACACTAATTTCTTTGGCTTCTCACACTCGCAGATTTCCTCCCTCCAAGATACCATCAAGACATTCAATGCCAACATTCAACGGATCGACGAACTTCACTCGAGGTCGCTCAATAACACCGACGAAGCTGCTGCGGAACGGCATGAGGCGCAGTTGGCGGAGCTCGTGGACGAGACGAGTGCGCTCAGTGCAACACTGAAGCGCCGAATCCAGGCACTGGAGAGACAAGGGGGGTCGGGACGGGACGGCCAAGCTCGCAAGCAACAGGCGAGTGTTGTTCCCTTTCTGTGGGGAAGGGCTTGTAATGCTCACCCCTCTGTGCTCAGACTGCGTTCATAAAATCCAAATTCGTGGATGCTATCCAAGCCTATCAACAGGTGGAACAGCAGTACCGCCAAAAGTACAAGCAACGGTTGGAGCGGCAATTCAAGATTGGTGAGCTTTGCTGTATGGTGTGGTGCTGTGTTCATGGAGTTGACTGTCTATTTAGTCAATCCTGACGCTACGCCGGAGGAAATACGGGCGGTAGTCAACGATGATTCCGGAGGCCAGATCTTCAGTCAGGCTGTAAGATAGTTCGTTATGCCTCAGGCCTCCCAAACTTACCCAAAGCTTAGTTGATGAACTCCAACCGTTATGGTGACTCACGCGCAGCATACCGAGAGGTCCAAGAACGGCATCAAGATATCCAGCGTATTGAGCGAACCATTGCAGAACTTGCCCAATTATTCAATGATGTGCGTTTAGTGCTCTCGCTGGACGGCAATAGCCTTCTGACGACATTTCTTTAGATGAGTGTCTTGGTTGAGCAACAAGATGACACAATAAATCACATCGAAGCGACTGCTGCCGACGTGGAGAAAGATCTGGAAACAGGGTATGTCCTTCTTACCAATTTCTTGGGAATGATGTGTAACACTCGACTTTCAGGCTCGCCCACACAGACAAAGCTGTCGTTTCAGCTCGTGCTGCAAGGAAGAAGCGGTGGATCTGCTTCATCCTCATACTGGTTATTCTTGCGATCGTTGCCATCATTGTTGTGATCGAAGTCCTCAAAAACAAGAAGACCAACTAAGCCCGCGGCTTGCACGTCCCGTATCCTCTCATATACCTCGCATTTTCTCCCTGTTGCCAGTCTTCTTCACTTTATCTCTTATGACACTGACTTTCATCGGACATCGGGTTGCTTCTGTTTCACTCGTCTTTGTTTGCGACATGCCACTCCTTCTGGACTGACACCACATCGGGATTTGCTCACTAGATATCTTCCCCTCGAGCTTGTAAATAGCCGTTACACCACCACACTCTTTTTACAATGGTTATTATCTACTTAATCCATCTAGTAGGCAACGATCTGGGACATACGAGCATCAGTCCATTCTACTGGTTCAATACTAAAAGTGACCTGGTGTTCGTCGTGTCTGGGCTTCGCTTCCTGGGAGGGAAATATAATCCATCGGACCCTCACTATGAGCATGAGCGAGCAAAAAGGGTATTTGCGTATTCGAATGCGTTGGAGAGCACGGCAAGGTAAAATAACAAATAACAAAAGCAATGCTCCTTGAGTGGGGTTGTTGCTGGGCCAGTCGGTGACGAAGGTATTCCGCCGGGCCCAGTCAAGGTGTAGTGGAGAATCTAAGACCAGATATTCTACTGCACTACAACCCTTGCAAGGGCCTTCTGAAGTAGATCCAGTGCCTTGCAGTGCAGAACACGTCTTGAAGAGTTTCTGCGTCTTGTCGTAGCGTCTTGTCATACTCCAACTACGTGCAGTAAATTCCGCCAGCAAAGGGTATACTGGCTCACTTGGTCACAGGCCTAGATAGAATGTAAAATCAGAGTGCTCTGCATGAAAATGAGCCAAGGGAAATATTCCCCCCTTCATCAAGTCTTCGCCACACAGGCTCGCACAGGGCCCAGGCGCTCCTGTCAACCCACTGACACTGGCAGTCAACTGCGATGGATCAGGATCAGCTTCATCGTATAGATAAAAGTGGGTTCGGTATGTAGGCATCAAAAATGACGGTTACTAGGCTTGCTACAGGCTAGACCCGATGTATGTATATGTATGCGTGTGGGTCCAAGATAATCCATGATCCATCATTCATCCACCATCGATTCATCGATCCACAAAAAGCATAGGCCTTGTCGGCTGTGGCGCGTTACGCCGCTTGACAGGGGGACAATCGACAGCCATCGTTCAATAATTCGGAACGGCGTTCGACGTGTAACATGTGAAAGAAAGGGTCCCTCCCTCATGGACCGCTGGGGGCTGGAGCGCATGAACATGTGATGCCCTTGACATGTTTGGTCGATGTGAAGGTAAAATAGCCGATATACACTAGGCCCTGGCTCTGAGAACACGCTAAGGGAATGTGAGCGCAGCGGAACTCGGGTGGGACGATTCAACCCCAGACGGAAACGACGAACCACAGTCCACTAGGAGGGAAAAACACAAGACCTACGGGCGTAAAACGACGATCAATTGGTTATTGCATGCGAGCCACCTGGGCTAAGAATTGTCAGTAGACTTGGCAAGCGAATGTGTGCGTTGTCACACTGATCCGATACCGTGGCAGAGGAAAAAAAGGGGGAAAAAGTCATCTGAATATGTTTGGAGGCACATGTTCAGCTCTGGTTCCCCATCATTAAATAATCATGTAATAAAACCTTATCTGACCACGTCTTCGAAGGATGGACGACCATCGTGGGCATGGGCCAGGCAATGCGCAGCAGGCCCAGGTCGTGAGAGAATAGATGTGAAGGCAAGACTACATGGTGATTCCGAAGCGAGACAGTGGCGTAGCATCCTAGAGAGTCGCAGTGTGGATGACGTCCGTCTCGGGTTATGGGAGAAATCAGTGGGCTGCCGTGTATTTTTTCAGGGTGTGTAGAAGGGAGGTAGCCCGAAGGAACTAGCCAGAAATGTCAGTGAACAAGTATAGAAACGTCCTCAAACAGAAAACTGAAACATTTGAATTGGTGTTTGACAAGTGAGCACCATGATCTTCGAGCAGGGAGGCGAAGAATCGAAATCTTGAAAACATGAGGCACAAGGTTAAGAAGTCTGTTACGGATGAGACGGAGCGGGATGCGAAGAAAGGGAACGGATGATTTAGTTTGGGTGAAATATCCAACGGTGCGAATCGGTCATTCTGGAAAAATACGCACTCGACGTGAAAACCCCGTTGGTCAAGGGTACAGTCCCGAATGAATACCTGTCAAACTTGAGAATAGGCACGGCACCTGGCATGTCAACTCATGTGGAAGTGAGCGAGGGTGCAGACGGAGGACTGGATGACCGCAAGTATCACAATGATAAGCGCCCGATTATCGATCTTCGAGACCCCTGAGCACAGAAGCGAAGAGAACTGTCTGAGGTGGACGAACTTGATATGCTTCCATACGGTACTGTGACACCGAGATATATTTGCATAGAATTCCCGGTTATTGGAAGATATAGACCTGCGTGTGAACGGTGCCCTTCTGGGAAAACGAAGTAGAGTTCAGTGATTTGGTGATTCCTGACAGAACGCATCATATCTCGCCCGAGGCTGTTGATACAGAGCATGGCATGTTCGAAACCGCTAAGACGGGTAGGGGTTTGTTGCCCATTACGAGTACGTGTAACGTGAGGCTATCCCTCAGTTGTCCAGGGTAACCAATTTCCTTTGTACCCGATTCGTGTTCTGTAGGCACTCTAGCCACGGAGCCGAATCGCCGTAGGCATGGTTGAGGGGAGAAGGAGTGTTTTGCATTCTGAAATAGTGTCGCTAATTAGTTCATGCATAAAACCTATTTGTGTTAACGTACTATATTCCGATTGGAGGAAGTAGAGAAAATCCAGGAATTTTGTTTGCGCTGCACAGGTATTGGGCCTAGCCGTGGGTCCGAGTCAAAACACCGCTACACACCGGCCTGATTTGTGGGCCAATGATGACCTGATGCGCCCAACTTCATGTAACAGATATGAAAAGAAAAGTCGCTACCCTCCGTTACGTCGAAGAGTGCTCGCAGGTTCGATGAAGGTCTGGACAGGCTTGGTGCAAAGATAGTAAAATTCCTAGACCAGATAACAGAGCCAACCCACATTACAGCTCATCTCTGGTGCTACGAAGCTTCTCCTCTCTTTCACTTTCCCTATCTTGATTGCTTTCCCCCTTTTTCTCTCCTTCCCGCTTCGCATCAAGTACCGTATTTCGCAACGCATCCGCGAACCGTGCAAACTCCTCCGTACTCACATCGCGCTGCACCCTGTCTTCTACATCTCCGTCCATCGGAATCTCTTCCAGAATCTCGATGACTATTTCTCCGTTTTCACCACGATCGAGGAATACTTGTTGGTTGCTACTGAGCGCCTGAATTTCTGGCGATTTTATCAGAGCTTCCACAGCTCGTTTCCAAAAATCGTCCCAGTGCTCTTCGGCCTTGCCTTCAGAGTCACCTTCTAGCGAGCTTTGGGAGGAAGCAGGAGGCGGTATCGGAAAACGTGATTCACGGTTGAGAAGATGAAGAGGGTGGTCTGATTCCGTGAGGTTTGGTTGCTCGTCCATTCGCCTGTGATCAAGATGAGTCGATTCTGAAGGAGGGACTGGGGTAGAGACTGGATCAATAATTTTCCGGCAGCGAAGGGGCCACTCCTCGTGAGTCTCCAGACGAGACTTGAACCCAGGCTCCCCACATAAGCGCGGAGTTTGTACTACAAGAACGTAGGAACAGGTTTTAGCTTCACGGACGAGGAGTATCGAGTCCGTCATGGTCATCGAGCAGTGGAACTAACAGCCAATCATGAAACAACCATCGCACAGCTGTTCATCAAACATACCTGAACTTCGACCTCACGAGGTCTCCCGGTTTTATCACAGAACGTGCCATCGCCCCATCGTTGGACAAGGTAGCGAGAACCTGGACCGTGTGCGATTTCCAAATTTGCTGCTTGCGGGAGTTGATCAGCTACGACTACATCCCGCCTGGTGTCCGGTGTGACAGGGGCGCGACCGAGCGTGAACGCTTCCCACTGAAAAAAAACTTCGATTTGTATTTTCAAAGATATCGTGGAAACGCGCTCACCTGGGGGTCCTCGATGGGCTCGTAGGGCCCTGGTTACATGGCATCATTTGAGTGCGGTGTAGTCATAATCAGAAAAAAAGTGTTACCTGTGGCTGGTTGTGTGGGAGTAAGCTCTTTAAATTGCCTGATTTCCTGGTTGTGACAATAAGAATACGTGAACCATGTTTGTCGGTGCTGATAGATGCGATCAGAATATCGTCAGTGCCTTTAGATACGAGGATCGCACATAAAGACATTTTCCGGATAAAGGCTGAAGCAACGACCAGCTATTCCGCAGCGTTGCGTCGCCATCGAGCTCTTCTGGTGACGAAGTGCCTGTGTCACGTGCAGGGGGAATGAGACAGAGGAACTCATTGTCTGGTCCAATTCTCATATGTTGGAGGGAATAATCAGGGGTGTCAGAGTGAACTATGATCCAGACGCGTCAATTGGACGACATCGTAAATACATGGTAGACGTACAGACATTAGGTGCTTCATGCAATGTTCCAGGTTCAGAACTACCTATTTCCTTCATGCCGCCCTGGGAATACCAGGTAGGTTGGTCCCATGATTCACCAAGGAACTCCCGCTCTCCACCCGAGAGGCCGTCCTGTAGCCATCGTTGCGCTGTTTCGTTGAGGATAGGAAAGTCGTTGAGAAATGCGACGCGATATCTTGGAAATGCATAGAGATCCTCGGGGCCAGAGTACAGCAGGCGGGCTGTCACGAATGCAATGGGAGAGACAGCGAGAACGACAGCTTGTAGGGTAGAACGCCGCATATGGAGGAGAAGACAATGAGCATGCAATGACCAGGACCATATTCCACGTCACTGGGGGCATGCCGTGGAAAGCCGGGAAATTATATCGCCGACTGAAGTGAACGAATCCCGACTCCGCGACCCGCTTGAGACCCGATGACAGGTGTACGAGGAGCCATTCCGCTGGGATCTGAGCAGAACAAGCGATAAGACAAATGCTGGGCGAAGACGATAATCCTCAACGCGTTCGACATAATATCCTGTGCGTGCAGTCGTACGCTTAAGGTTTTCGCGAGGACGCCATGCAACCGCAAATCGCCGATCGGCGGCCTAAAGGAGGATACTTGCAGCTGGCGTGCGTACACTTTGCTGAAAGGGTGGGTATGTGTGATGGATCATCATCATCACCATGGGTCTCGAGCGTTGATCAACTGCAGAGCTGCCTGGTGTCAATCTGAATCTGCCTGAGAGTGACTGAAAAAAATCAGGAGAAATCAGGAGAAATGAATTTCTTGACTTCTCCGGCATATTTACGTACATATCCCCCCCAATAATCAGGGGTTAAAACTCTACGAACAGACAGATTGCCCGACGATAATAATAAATCCTAGTTTTGGCCAGAATTCCACGCGAGGGAAACAATTGCAATACACGTCCCAACTAAATTCGGTAGGGGGATAATATTCCGTTAAAACGAGGGCTTCACCCTTTCCCCGCTTTTCCTCTCTCTCCCCTCGACGCGGACGTCCTTTACCTGCGACCTGCCGCTGTACACTTTCCGTGATCAGCAGACACAATCCCTCCTCTAATGTCTGCCTCGCCACAACAAGAGGACGCTCCTGACAGATATGACGATGAGGTTGAGGAAAACGATCGGCCGAATGCAGAGGAAGTAGACGGTGAGCTGCTTGTCGTCTTGTCAGTGTCCATGCCTGACTGCTTAGCGTGTTGATCATTTTTTTAAAATTCCGTCTTGACCCAATAGCCACTGCAGCACCAAATGATGCGCAACCCGCCAAAAGGGGGCGCGGCCGTCCCAAAGGGAGTAAAAACAAGAAGTCAGGGGCTGCACCCGCAACAGCGGGTACATCAGAAGGTGCACCAATCAAGAGGAAAAGGGGAAGACCCCCAAAAGTATATCTTGTCCCCTCCCCTGTCCCTGATTCTCGAACTAACCAATTCCCTCTCAGGAAAAGAAACAGGACGACTCCGGCGCTGAGGAGCCACCTGCGAAGCGGAAGCGTGGTCGTCCGCGTAAGGAGCAGAAACCTCAGGAAGCCGCCACAGCAGCCACGTCCACATCTGCTCCCACCGAGAGTACAGGTGAATCAAGTATCAAGAAGAAACGGGGGCGGCCACCCAAGAAGGCCTAGATCTTCACCTTTCTTCGTCCTCTTTCGCATTCCCTCGCTTACTGTGTTGAATTATGTTGCATTTCTTGCTTTCTTGTATACCAGATCTTTACGACAGACCACGACTATTGACTCTGCTTTCTGTGTTTCTAGGAGGTAAAACTTACATAGACTATATAATTGCTCACTCATGGGATTTCTTGTGTCCTACATATGGGTTATCCGACCAACCGTACACATGCCCTTGCTTATTTTTACACCCTGTGAACGGTCGCGTCGACAGCCAACATCTAGATTCCTTTCGGAAACATGTGTCGCCAGTCATCTCTGCGAAATATCCTCATGTAAGACCGTCCCAAATTAATCACCGTTTACTACCCTTGGTCACGACGAGAGAAAATTCTAATTGAAATCACAGCTTCTGGTAAAATGGGACCGTCATTTCTCCATAGGCTGACGGAAAAATATGAACATAGGAGCACGGGGTCTACAAAGTTGACACGGCGAGAAATACATTCACCGTCTCCGCAGCCAATGTAATGCTTGGAATGTGATATAGAGGCCAGTGGCACTCAACGCCACGGTACCGAGGCGCCCTATCGAAGTGAGGACTGCGTTTTGCGTCGCTGCCTTGTTTCGAGCTGTCGCATAGCTGATGTCAGGGCGGAAGGTAACCATCGTGTACAGCGGGAGCCATCCTGCAGGATTAGGAGACGGGAACGGGACAGTAGCCAACGTCTGCGTGACTGAAAACAAGGATGCCTTGCTGGAAGTGAGTGCATACAACAAATTATCCAACGCCTTCTTGAAAAGGTACATGGGTGTTGTCACAGAATGCCGCATTTCGACACTGCACCAGATAACAATGAATGGAGAGACCTAGTAACCGTTGATGGACTTACTAATTGTCCATGGCAAGTTCACAGATAGCGACCAGATCCTCGTGCCTTGTTTCGGTGTACTTGGCTAGGGTGTTGAACAGCCTCGTGTCTGTGGGTTCTTGTTCGCCTAAATCGGTTGGTGGGCCATTAGGAGCCACGCCCTCCTGTAGCAATAGTGCTCGCAAAACCCTGACGTCCTCAAGACCACAGTTGAGACCTTGTCCATAAAAAGGTACCATGGAATGGGCAGCATCGCCAAGAATTACACACCGATCCTTGTAATGATATGGCGTTGCCTAATGGGAATTAAGCCTGTGAGACTCTCAAACAAAGGGGTTTGAATAAGGAATACCTTGATACTTATGAGCGGGCTTCGAGGGTTCTTCGTGAAATCATCAAGTAACTTGTCTTCTCCAAGTAGCCGAAGGGCATCCGGGAAGTAGGTTTTGAACCACGATAAGATCGCTTCGCGACCAATCAAGCGATCAAACTCGACAGTCGGCGCGAACACGGTGCATGTGAATGATTTATCCTGGAAATGAAGTGAGCAAGCATGTGGGAATAAACCAGATGTCAGAAATTTACTTTGTTTGGGAGAGCGATGAGCATGAAGGAGTGGCGAGGCCAAATGTGGAGGTGATTCGGATCAAGCAAGAATACAGGTTGCCCATGCTCGTCACAGCCTGCCGGCATTTTAAGTTCAATGTACTCGTGCGGAATATATTCTTGCTGAAAATTCATTCTACACGCCTCGAGTTAGCGTCCCTTTGCAAGACGTCCAACAAGCAGGCTAGCACACCTTGTAACCCTCATTAATTGGCGACGGATAATAGAATAACTACCGTCTGCGCCAATGCATAGATGGAAAGTAGCTCGAATGTCAGACTCCGAGTTTAGATCCCGAATATTCATCACTCTCTTGTCGAAGTCGACGGAGAGAACCTTGTGGTTGAAAAACAAACGGATATTCGGAACTGCAGATGCTTCCTCCAGCAAGCCTTCGTTGAGAAGGGCGCGATCTATGGAATTGATACACTGCGAAAAGAAAAGAACCCCAGAAGGGTGGTCAGTGCATACCCGACATACACGCGAATGAAGCAATCACGCTCCAACCGACACGCGGGAATTCCACCCACCTGGCCATCCCTATCATACAGTTGGCTATGCTGGTTCCCTAGTCTGTCATGGATCATCCGACCACGCATTGGTATGACAGTTTGAAGGAATCGGGTGGCTGCGTCTGGGTCGACAGCTTGAATGGCGGCGATTCCGCGGGATGATATGGCAAGGTTAATGGAACGCTGCTGGGCAGCGGCCTTTGAGGATGGGAGCCGTAAATCTGATGAACATGAGAACAATCGCAACATACGATTTAGTAGCTTACCGTGTCTTGCTTCATACATGTCAACATTCCACCCCATCTTGGCGAGCGATATTGCCGCAAGACATCCCACAGGACCAGCGCCCACCACGATTACTGTCCGAGCTTGAGCTGCATCGTGCACCTTGTTCATGATTTCAGCCACACACTTGCGCTAAGAGGTGAGGGGTGAGGCAAGAGTGCTAGTCCTCCAGTCTCGGAGTTGGTCACGCTAGCAGACTTCATTGAGACCCGATGTGGTAAGATGCTTGCCGTCAATGTATTTATCTCAGATCACTAGGAACTTGCAACACTCAGCCGACTCTCGATCTACTCTACCAACCAACATCTGTTGAGCTGACCTACCACAGTACATGTTGTCAACCAACCATAAAGACTTGGATATCGTGCTCACGGGCGACGAGTTTTCCATACCGACAAACAACGAGCTCGGAGCTGAGCTCCCCAAGTCCGATGGTTAAGATCGCCGCTTTTACCATGTGTCCAACGAGCACACTCATGTCGTCTTCTCTCGTACCATCCAGGTAACCTCAGATGTGCATATCTCTGTGGTAATTCTCTGGGACCATTAGCTAAACGGTCAAAAACTCTCCTGCAAGAAGAGCTAGACGTATGGGGATCTCGGTGAGCGCTTCGCTTGGCACATTAGTTGCTCGGTCTTATTGTACTTCATAAATCCGTCTATAGTGCCGTCGAGGGTCACTTTAAGCACCCACACGGCCGCGAATGGATGAATATCGCGGATACGGTTGCCCCGTTACTCGCCGAGCTAGTCGGTGAGTCACCCTTGCAGAAATATCTCCCTGGCACGTTTTCAAGCTGGTTATACCTAATTCCTTAGGCGCAAAGGAGAAAGAAGTTGCTTGTATGGGGACTTTGACTGCGAATCTGCACCTTATGATGTCAGCGTTCTACAAACCTACTCCAAACCGCTTCAGGATTCTCTGCGAAGGCAAAGCGTTCCCCTCGGATCAAGTAAGTGGAGACTGCCACCAATCCAAATACGCAATCAGATGTACTCTCTAGTACGCATTCGCGTCGCAAGCTCGCCTGCACGGATATGACCCGGAAGAGGCGATTATCGAGATGTTTCCTCCAGACGGCGAGTTTACTCTTCGCGAGTCGGATATACTGGACAAGCTCGCCAAAGAGGGTCCATCCATCGCCCTCGTGATTTTCAGTGGCGTGCAGTATTACAGCGGACAGTGGTTTCCCATGAAAGCCATCACCAACGCCGCCAAGGCACAGGTGCGTTTACGCATTTACTGTGTATAATTACGTATCCATCCCCCACCTTCAATACCAAGGCGGACTCTTTGTTGAGTCTCAGTTTTTCCTAGCGATTTTGTATGAAACTTCAGACACTAATACAATTGATCTGTAGGGTTGCATATGTGGCTGGGATCTGGCCCATGCAATAGGGAACGTTCCCATGGCGCTACATGACTGGGACGTTGATTTCGCTGTATGGTGCTCGTACAAATATCTTAATTCAGGTCCTGGTGGTATCGGTGGTATTTTCGTGCATGACAAGTGGGAAACCAACCGCACGCCACAGTACGCATTCCCTCGTCCCTTGTCTTTCGTTACAGTGCTACGGGCTACGGGCTAACTTTACTTGTGTAACAGGTACGCAGGGTGGTGGGGCCATGACCCTACTACACGCTTCTCGATGCCTCCCAAATTCTCTGCCATTCCTGGGGCTCAGGGATTTCAGCAATCCAATCCCTCGGTTCTGGCAACGGTCTCTTTGCTCGGCAGTTTACAGATTTTCAAAGAAAGCGGAATGATGGAGCCCCTGCGCGAACGGTCAGTTCTGCTGACCGGTCATCTGGAAACTCTCCTTGGCAAATCGGCGTTTTATGTGCCCGCGCACGAGGTTGCTGAACGATACCCGCCCGAGGATAAGGAACCGAGAAGCCAGAAGCTTCAGCCTGCCTTCACCATCATTACGCCCCACGCCGCAGAGTCAAGGGGTGCCCAGTTATCCTTGCTGTTCTTACCGGCAAATTCCGGCGTTATGCAAGAGGTG
The DNA here is from genome assembly GCA_038089015.1 of Chalciporus aff. trinitensis. Classification (NCBI taxonomy): domain Eukaryota; kingdom Fungi; phylum Basidiomycota; class Agaricomycetes; order Boletales; family Boletaceae; genus Chalciporus; species Chalciporus aff. trinitensis. The sequence goes on from JBBPJZ010000061.1 coordinate 41,001, forward strand.
TTCGATTACCTGGCATCAAAGGGCGTTATTGGGGACGAGAGGAAGCCCGACGTGATTCGGCTGACACCTGCGCCACTGTATAACACGCAACTGGATTGCGTGCGAGCAGCCTTGCGATTGGAGGAAGCTTTTCTTGCATTACTCAAGAAGCGCACTTAGAGCTGTTAGATGATATGTAGGACGTTGGATGCACCAGGAATTTCTCCCTTCTGAGGGGGGTTATAATAGAAAAAATATCATATAAGGAAAACCTGACACTCTTCTGATACATTCTAGGTACGGCGCGGTCTTTGGATGTATCTAGAAATTCCCAGCGTGATGTTATATATCCATTCAGTAGCTATACAGAAAACAAACTTGAATTTCCCTTGTAGACCTACTCAGCACCTGCACTGCTCTCATTGATGTACCTCCTGATGATCTCTACATATTGGGGTCCCTCACAGTCCATCGACAGAATGCTGTTATGCTGCTTCGTTAACTCGGTGAAAGATATGGAAACGGTACACGAGTTTTTCTTCAGGAAATCGTGCATTGCGTCGCTCTGGGGCTGGTCTACCCATGTATCCCCTTTGGAGTGTATGATCAACCAATGAGTATGCTGGCTGTGTGGGTTTAGGGTCGCCTTTACGGCTGAGACATGCTCGAAGGAGTCCTTTTTCCCGAACGTGTTTTCGATGAAACCTCCTGGAAGACCTCTATATCCGGGAAAGCTCGAAAGGAGCAAGTCGATGTCATAGATGCCCTCCGACATAATGATGGCTGCGGTAGATCTCACAAGCTGATCGGAGGGACGGATGTTCTCCGAGTCGCCTGGCATGTTTAGGAAGATGGAGCAGAGCATATGTGCAGAGCAGCTGTGTCCGATAAGAAACAGACGACTTGGGCTTCGAGGCATCAGCCCCCCGTTTTCGCTGCTCCACGATCGAATGAATTCGAGGAAACGCAGTGCATCCTTTGCATGCTCCGGGTGATGAAGGAAGTCGTTTGGGGTAGGCTCTCGAGGGGTGAGTCGATAATTGGGGACAGCGACGGGGTATCCGGTGGATCTGGCGAGACTGCGGGCCAATTCGGCGTGATCGGCCTTATCCTCACTGACGTTATGGGGTCAGTATGGTGGGTAGTATCGGGTTAGTCTGGGATGCCTCACGCTCTCCACGCGCCTCCGTGTATGAAACATACGAGACTGGACGTCTGTCGCTGTTCGGGAGTGTCTAAGACGTATTTAGGAATGTAGATGTCGAATGTCTGTAGTGGGTTTTGTGTTTCTGAGTGGATGTAAGGAATATCAAGGTATTCCCTAAGCTCGGTGGATTGGTCCATGGTTGACACAGCACTAGTACTGTATCATCCATAAACAGCTACCAAATACAGCGTGACGTCATCCGTGCATCCAGATGAAATGGGCCCAATATAAATTGACCACGTCAATTGAGGGGCTCTTCCCTATTCTCTTCGCTCTAACCATACATCACGATGGCCATGACTGGATCTCAAATTTGCGCGGTTAGTCCCTTTCTACCATATTTTCCTTGACCTCTGACATGAAACCCGAATCTGGGGATTTGTAGATCATGTAAGTCATCCCAGGCGCCGAGATGTTGGGCCATTCGCTCAGATTATCCCCGATAGCTTTGCCTTCCTTCTCCCGCCATTGGCCGTGTTCATCGAACGGGGCTGTAGTGCTGATTTCGTACGTTTCTGCAACTGTTGGCGTATGTGGGGTATGCATCGCTGACTATACCATCGCATAGATCATCAACATTTGTCTGACCTTCCTGGGTTGGATGTAAGTCGTCATTTTCTTCGCGCATATATACATGCTTACACGTTCGATATTCAAGTCCCGGAATCATCCATGGTCAGAGGGTTCAATCACGTCATGCGAGACATGTTCTAACTATAAATCCCTCAACCAGCCCTGTATATTATCATGAAGTATTGAAGCAGTGCAGTATGCCAAGAAGCTGCATTCGTTCCATGTATTGTTGCAGGGATGAACGGTCGGCAGAGCATGTCACGCTGGGCAAGGAATAGAACATTTGGACTTGTAACGTATGTAGTTGATTGACGTCGATAACGTATACATGGGCCTACCTCGGCCAAATTCGCTTTCGATTTATTCATCCTCGTCGTCTTGATCGTCCTCATCATCCTCATCATCCTCATCCTCGTCCT
>JBBPJZ010000062.1:0-43172 GCA_038089015.1 Chalciporus aff. trinitensis
GGTTTTTTCTTTGCTGACGTACTGGTTTCAAACCACCTGTGACTTTGACAGTGCCATCTTGGAAGCGATGCCTCAGCTCGACCTGAACTTGATGCCCGAAAACGATGCCCGGAGAGCGGTTATTCTTTCCCTACCTCCCCAGATAGAAGACGACACTCTGCCACGAAACGTCGCCGATGCTATCTCTGGTCTATGGAAGGACCGTGGTGTGAAGGAGGCCGTTCGTCGGTCTCGAGAATTCCAGCTCAACGACTCGGCGGTTTACTATTTCAACTCAATTGACCGGATGGCAGCACCTGGATACCTTCCGACGGATCAGGACATCCTACGGAGTCGAGTGAAGACCACTGGTATCACGGAGACGACCTTCAAAGTTGGAGAACTGACCTACAGACTATTCGACGTCGGTGGTCAGCGAAGTGAGCGTAAAAAGTGGATCCACTGCTTCGAGAACGTCACTGCACTTGTCTTCTTGGTCAGTTTGAGCGAGTATGACCAAATGCTTTACGAGGATGAGAGCGTGGTATGTAATCATTTGTTGTTTTACTTCCATTCTCCGATGTGGACTTATAATCCATAGAACCGTATGCAAGAAGCTCTGACGCTCTTCGACTCAATATGCAATTCTCGATGGTTTGTCAAGACTTCAATTGTGAGTTTTGCAGTGCCGTTCAATAGGGAACCCTCCTCACGCATGGTTGTTAGATTCTATTCCTGAACAAGATCGATTTGTTCGCTGAGAAGTTGCCAAATTCGCCACTTGGTGACTACTTCCCAGATTATACGGGTGGCGACAACTATGATGCCGCCTGCGACTACCTGCTACACCGTTTCGTGGCGCTCAACCAGAACGCTGCTACTAAACAGATTTACGCACACTATACGTGTGCGACGGATACTCAGCAAATCAAATGTGAGGATCCGTTGGGTGCTTTCTTGTACAGCTCACTGACCCTTCTTCCACTAGTTGTGCTGAGTGCGATCCAGGACATCCTATTACAAATCCATCTACGAGAATGCGGCCTTCTTTGACCAAAAGTTGAGCCCTCTATTCGCGTATTTCTCATGGTCTCGTTGTCCTTGCATCGTCATCACCTCCTGTAGTCGCCTCACAAACTCTTCATCGCATCAGATTCTCACCGCCCCTCATCATCTTGGTTTATTATCTTCCTCTCTTTTTGGTCGTCACGAACTAGTCTGCCTTTCGCGCTGTTCCTACATGCATGCGGGTCGTTTGTCATATCTTTCTGATTTAATTTCCCGTCGCTCATCCCCTTTTTCGTCCGCCTGTTCTCGAAGGCTAGCAGATGAAAAACTTTATTATACCCCTCCTTTTTCTTACGATCCGCGTGTAATGCCAAACTGGTTTCATCGTATAGCCGTCCTTTCCTTCGTTTATATTTTCGCGCTCACCCAAGGACACTCTCTTGGATATTCCTGTCGCATCCGGTGTCAGTGACAAAAGCGAGGCCTGTAACCTAGACTCGGAAACTGTATGGCTTCGACCTGGCATCGGGCACAGTTCAATGGGGATGTATGTACATATGGCCTAATGATGACGACTTGCATGCATATCCATAGCTTGGACCACATGTGTGCCTACCAAATGAGTTGGCATGAAACGCAAGAGACCGTCCTGAGGGAATATGCGCATGCAATTGAACAGCGATGAATTGAGTCTTGTTTGACAAGTGCCTGCGTAGAACGTTCAGCCTTGGGAACTACTGTCAGTCTACTGTCGAGCTTGAGAATGCATTTCGGCATAGTCTGAAACACGGGACGAAACCGGGGGACGAAACTGGGAGGCGAGGTCGGGGGTGCTAGCGGGCGAAACCAGTGGGTTGCAGGAGTTTGACACCGCCTTCCGATACAGTCACACAGTGTGGGTTGAAACAGGCCGCCCTGCGAGCCAGTGATGCCGGACTGAGTCCCTCCCGGATGTGACGGGAACTCCAGGTGCGGTGAGGACAGGATCAATTGATGGATGGCTTCTAACTTCAGAGAAGAGGCTTTTTCTACCCCATTCACGCATGATCCGTTGATGGTGGGGTGGGGCGCTCGGGGAATAGAATAATAACATGGCAGTGACAAGTTACACAGCCAAGCTATCCAAAAATGCCACTCCAAGCGCTCCGGACAGGGAAGCCACGTAGGTGGCTCCTGACGTTGTGGGCTGACGCAAGAGCTGACGTGTGCTGACATGTGGTAACCGAGAGCGCCAGTAAAGCAGGACAAAAGTTCATTTGATACAGGCGCAAGAGGCGATTAGGAGCTAAGACAAGACAATAAGGCGTCATGAGATTCGTTTCAACAAGGATGGCAATGCATGAGGAACGTTCGAGATATGATTGGTATCACAATGTAGCACTGGCAGTCTGGGATACAGCCGCTGGCATGTCCGTGACACGCCCGACGATGTTGTATCGTTTCCTGTTGAGCGCGAATCATCAGCAAGGCAAGAACAGACGCGAATCAAGGACAGAAAAACGTACCCGAAAAAGGCGTACCAGTCATCGAGGACTTTCATCTCGTTCTCGGGTAGGGTGCTGTAGTCTGGTACGGCGTCTTCTAGTTTGAGACTTGACTTTCCGAGTCCTCTCGAGCCGTCTTTACCAGCGAAGATGTTATATGATCCACCTTTTCCATACACGTCGCGTTTCCTCGTGACGTCAAATACACGGCCTGTAATACACGCACGTCGTGAGCGACCACGAGGTCTCTTACATACACGGGAAGGCAAAATATGAACTGGGGATACCTTTGATGGATACATATATGGGTTTAGAATCATCAGAGCCGTCAAATTGAGCGAGTTCGCTCAGCGTGAAGGGGTCATCTTTAGGAGGGTCCAGGTCGTCTCTTGGGGCTTGCATGATAGTCTTTGGAGAGTTTTTAACGTCTGTTGTGACTGCTGTACGACGTGGAGGTGGTGATATAGAGCGACGTTGGAAGAAAAATACAACGGGTAGACCGAGGATGAGAGCGTAGATGAGGTATGATAACATGACCAATGGCGTAGACAGAAATCGTGAAAACGGAAATTGCCGCCCAGCTTGACCTCTGTGTCTTCTCACATACAGCATTAGTCACTTGAGCTCATATCTCTCCAGCGCCCAGCATGCAGTTGAACGGGAGTCCTTTGTTCCACTAGGGTAGTGTCAGAATTTTATTGACACAAAATGGAGGGCAAGGTTTGCTTTATCCTTATCCTTGAACCAGATTTGACATTGTCAGGCTCCCGATCATATGCCCACCCCCTATGACCGGGCACGACTAGAATTTAGGACCAACGAAGGTCGCACCTCATCGTCCACGATCAACTCGTCCGCCGCGGATACCCTCCGAGATCGGAGATGGCACCCCTAGAGTCGACCGTATCGCAGGCTCCCTACCACTCCGTCACACCCTACGCGAACTACCACGAGCGTGATGCACGGAGAACTTTATAGGAACCCCCGGTTCTCGATATGCACACCCTCGACGCGTGACGCCGCCGCCGCCACTGACCACATCCACGCCGCCACCATGACGTTCGAGGACAGGTTCAACTCGCGTATGTGTCCAAGTGACGTTGCCCGACTACTCAATCTGTCGCTCAGATAAGGTACACCCCTCCCCCCCTTGAACGCATGTCTTCGCCTCGGGTCTCCTCAACGCCGCCGTCCTCTCGCCCCCCCCCCTCTTTTTTTCTCATTCGTTGCCACAGACCCAGGGGGCAGCGTGGACGACGCATCCCACATCGGCGGAAATGAACGTAACCCGAGTCGTCCTTCATCCTTCTTACGCACAAGCGTTGTGGCCAACCATCGAACCGTCTCTCCAACGCGCAAAATCCAATCTCCTCGGGGGTACCACTCCAACGATCTCATCGTATCACACCATATGTCAACTTGTCAACCACTTATCATAATCGAGTCCAGGCGAGGTCCAGGCCCGTCAACGGCTACGTCAAAGAGGCTTCCTCTAGCTTCTAAATCCCCAAACCCCAGTTTACTGCATCCTCGTGTTCTACTATCTACCGTTTGACAGACTTCATACCTCGGTTCCCTGGCAGGCGTATCCATATTTTTATACGTTCCGTGAACCGTACACGGCAAGTAGACAAACGATCCGGATCGATCTTCGATCCCGGACCTGATCGTCCCACCCTGGTAATGAATCCGACCCCCTATCAATTCTCTAAAGAAAAAACAAAAGCCTCCACGGTGGTGCATGTACGTCAACGATTCGTGATTGAAAGCGCGAAGCTTCTCAATGAAGGGTGCTTTAGTCGCTCTTTTCGCAACCGATCGGTGGACCGGAGACAGTCATTTTATACTGGATTTTCGGATACCGTGGACAGTTGAAAGAAGTCGCTCAAAACGGATGTTCAACGTAATCGAATGGTAGAACGTAACTTAGAAAGAACGGAACGGGTTTTTGGTATCCGTGGACGTACACGAACAAGTGGTAAAATACAGCTGGTTAAAACGAAAGACGGGAGCTAGGAAGCGCAATGGTAATCATATAGGTTTCCTTGAAACACTGGAGAGAGATCGCAGAAAAGAATGAAAGGAGACAAACTCGAAATTATGCAGACAAGGACGGCGTCAACAGTCAAGTAAAGGCATAGGGGTATGTAAGAGATCCGGCTGATCTGAATGTAAAGGTGTACAGTATCAAATGGGCAGGCTACACGGAATGGGATATCGACATAGCGGGTGGCGTATATTGCGGGAACAAACGAGTGAGGGGTATAAGGTATTCGAACCGAACAAGAAGCGACATAGCACAAAAGAGCATCCAAACGAACGGCGGATCATACACCTCTGATGCGCACAGGAAGGGAGAGGCTGGGGGGAAGAGGGGGACTAATGTTGGTACAATGGCAGGCATCCGTAACCCTCTTTCGTAACTCGTCACATTTGCTTTGAAGCACTAGAATGGATCTGAGCTTCGTTTCGGTTCCGAGGTTAAATCAAGAAGCATCACTTACTCGGGCACGGCCATAACGTGTTAAGAACATCAAGAGGGATGACGATATCTTTGGCAACTTCCAAAGCGTCGATCAGGGTGTTGTCGTTCTCCCAGAGAGAGAGACATCTGTTACTAAACTCAGCCAAGGTCAAGACAGTCAGCGGGGAATCTTACATAGACACTTGGCTTGCAAACCACGTCACTTGGAACGGGCGTCTGGTAAATAGGTCGCCGTCCGCATCTCCAAGGTGTCCGATTGACATCCGAACCCTTCTAAGGAAGTGGCTCTGATGGTACACTGGGCCAAATTAAATCAAAATTTGGATTTAAATGAGGGACAAACAAAAACTTACGCCATTGTTCAGTGTGCTTTCGGTTGAAAGACGGTAGGTTTCCAGCTTCGTGGCCGTGAAGTCTACAAAAAAGACCAAGCTATATGAGAAACTGTAGAATAGTTTGCGAAGAGATTCCTTACGTTTGTAGAATGGATGTCAACATCATTTGTGTGCTGTTTCCGATTTCGGATAAGTAAGCATCAGCATGCAGTTAGAGTGGACACAGCAACACAAGAAAAATTGCTTGGAAGGAAAATACATACTTGTACACGTACTCCCGGCACATGTACAGGAGGGCCATATCCAGATTGCAGGTGTGGGCATCCAATGCATTCTGTATTTCCTGGGTTTCACTCCAGGACTCCAAAGCCAAATCCGAGGTATCCTCTCGAGAATATGTGTTCTTCCTTAAGCGAGTAGTGCAGAAATTCCAGAGGAGCATGCTGCGGCAGTAAAGGGCCCATATGGAATCCTTGGGGGATTGAGTCTTGTGGTCGGTGGGCAATCGCTCAGACACCTCGCCCGGGAAAAGCAGCCGGAACTGCATCAGGAGTCGGAGTCAGCGATCCAATACGGACGATCACAAATTACAAAAAAAAACGAAGACGAAGTTGAATTTAGCTTGAGATATGAAATAAATGAGATAAATGAATATGAGGTGACTCACATTGGCAGGGTCCGTCAAATAAAGATCCGTTGGTTCCTTCCGGAATGCAATGCAATGTGAGGTATAGCTTGCCACGAGGTTAAGGGCGCTCCAACACAGCCTTCTGCAAGCTTCTTTGTGCATTTCCTCTGGAGTCCAAGAGGGGTCCCAAGGTGGAGCATAGGACCACGAGGATGAAAAATGGTCAGCGACGATAGATGCGTTCGGCGGGACGGGTATGCATGAACATTTGCGAGAAGCAGAACGTGGTGAACGGGCATCCTTTGATATGCCATCATATGACCTTCTATGGGCGATCGGGACGGTGTTAGGTGTGAAGGCAGATACCTCGGGCTCGTTATTATCCAAGAAGGTCAAGCCAAGGGCGCGAACGATGTGATCCAGAAGAATAAGAGATTGTCTCTCACGTTCTGGGGTGTATAGATGATGAGCGGACGATTCGTATACAGCTAGAATCTGTGAGGTTACGTCAGGGCGACCGCATACGAACAAAAAAAAAAAAACAGACCAATGCGGCTTTAGCGAGGGTCATGTCAATCCACTGAGCATTCCAGGAGGCCTCCAAGGCGGCTTGGGCTTGGTCCCGAAGCCAAGCGGCACGGGTTCGCCCTTGCGTACCCAATTCCATCTCACTTGACTTCATAAGCGTGGCGAGAGCTAATCCAGCAAGGACAAGCGAGGGTTGCATCAACGACCGGTCTTCGGGGTTGTACAAACTCCGTACGAAATCAGGGACATTGACAAAAGACAGCCAGTAACCAGTAGTGGTGAATCTGGGAAAATTGGTCAGGAAAGAGCAGACTCGTAGATCACAAGACTTACAGGGCTGATAAATCAGAAGCTATATCCTTGAGACTAGAGGGGAAATGACGGTTGAATAAACGTTCCGCTGAAATAAGAGCGACTTACGATTGGTCGCGGTTGGCGGAATAACTGTTTACAAGGTTGTCCCACCACTCCTTCCTGTTGTACTGTACGGAGGGGGTGGATGGTATCCGAACCTTGTCAACTAGATGACGGTCGGGGTGCTGAGAGTGAAGACGTTAGGTTGGTCGGCGGCTGTATCGAGACATCGGGGGGGCTACTCACGATAGAATAGCCATCGGCGGATAAGCCTCTGGAATGAGAAGAGAGCTCGGATCCTTGCGGCGAGAGGGAAGGCTGGTTGAGACGGATATGGCCGTCTTGTTCGAGATCGGACGTTCTCAGGGTGGGTGGGTCGAGTTGCCTGCGATCCGGCGAAGCGTCTTGAGCATCGGAAACGCGAGCGGTCATCCTCTTCCTTTTTGAGGGTGGCAAAGGCGGAGCCGATCCATCAGCTGGACGCTTCTTGCAAGAACGTTGGCGGGTTCCAGGACGTTTATCGGGTCCCCTTCGTCTTGGGACAGCGTCATACTGGCACTCGTTTGATCGGCGAACACAATTATGGCAAATCGGACGAGTCGAGTCACAGCGGATCTTCCTTGCACGGCTTCGAGGAGGCACGTGAGCTACTTACTGAGAAGCGTTGAGGGCGTGACCTACCATTGACGGCAGGCAATGACCAAGTTTGAGCCTTCACGCCGCGAAGAGGGTGCCTGTGAACCTGAAGGGGGGTTCTGAGGTTGAGGTTGAGGTACTGAATCGCGTTTATAGGCAGACGATCGCTGATCTGGGTCAGATGGGACGGGAGCAGAAGGGGTCGGAGGTGACTGATAGGAGTGGTCACGAGCAACATCGGCGGGAAACCCACGATGAGACTGGTAGGGTATATTCAATTGAGCAGGTGGAGGAGGAAGACGGGTATTCGAATATTGGTGGGAAGGGATGTCGAGACCGAGTTGATTTCGAGACGAGATGGGATAATCCTGAGAGTAGGAAGTGTGGTGGTGCGAGGGGTGCAAGTCGAGAGAGGGTTCGAGGAGCTGTGGGGGATTCTGATTTACTGGAAGAGAGAGATAGTTTGAGTCGAACTGAGACGCGAGTATTCCGGCAGCGTTGTGTACGTCGAGTTGATCTGGATGGTAACGGACTTTATTGACGTGAGTTTCGAGGAGGGGGTGATGAGGTGTAGCTTACTACTGTCGCCGTGGTTGTTTGGGAACTGTGCGCCGAAGATGGGGGAGTGAAGGCCTGAGCCGTCCTCGCTGGACTGGGGCCCGTCGTCGACGATCATCGTAGGGAAGGGGGAGTAGACGTCGCTGTTGACAGAGACGACCATGCGAGAGAAGGGATGATCTGTCAAACGGGAAAACGAGGAAGTAAATGCGGCGATGTATTTCGATCCCGCCACGCGACAATGCTCGACGAAACGAACCCACGTCGCTTATGAAACACACCCCCAAATCGGGAAACATCACGTCGAAGATCAGAAGATCACGCAAAAAAAAAACATGGAATATCGAATCAAATCAAATCAATATAAATACAATTCTGTCAAATACTGTCAAATATCTAATTCATGCTAATTATTCTAATTATTCTCGCTATCCCTAATATGTCTCCCTCCGATATATTATTATTTTATTCCTCCCTCCCGTCTCAATCGGACGTGTCTCTCCTCTCCTCACTCCAAGTTCTCTGCCGTATATTTCTGCTAGCCCATCTCTCCCGTCTTCTTCTCTCTCTCTCTCTCGGGTCCGGCTCGTACCGTCCACCACGGACTCGTGCCTGGTCGTCAGGTGCTTCCAAACTCTATTTTCCCTGTAATCCACCCAAATCCTCTCCTTTCCCACATCACCCGCTGCCCGCACACCCCATCCTCAAATTCGACCCTGTACACCCTCCCGATCTCGAGTGTTCCTCCATATCGATAATTCATCATTCCCGTGTGACTTGCCCAGCAAATCGCGTACCACGTCAGTATCCACTTTAGATTCCCTTTTGGCAACTCTCGAACCAATCGTGACAAATTTCCATTTACGGCAGACTCTCCAATTCGACATTGCACCGGTTCACAATTGGTGCTTGCATCATCTCATGCTTTCCTTTCTCTTCTCCTCCTGCTGTGGTCTAAGGCAACGCCCACATGAACATGTCAGTTGCTGCCATTTGTTTTACATCGCCATCACTCACTCTTCTCTAGCCCACAATCCCACATGAGCGCACGCCGCTCATCCCCACCTCAGATGACACTCCAACGCAAGTAGCACGCATGCCCTCTCATTTCCCCTTCTCACCATCTATTTAGGCCCCAGCCCCGTGTGATAGACCAACAGAAACTCAAAGAACGGCTCGGAACTGTAGTTCGTTCGAAAGAAGGGTCCGTCTTCTCCACTTCTCCCCACCCGTTCCCCTCCAATTCTTGACAACAGGAAAATGGTCAATGTGAACGCGCAGTTCCCATTCAACCTACACAACCAGGACGTCCAAGAACACTCTTCTTCCCGATCCTCTCGGAACGTCTCAGGAGGCACATATACCAGTAGTAGGGCTGCGTCTCCATCCCCACGACGCCCGTCTTTGCAGAAATCTCCCTCGACAACTTCATTCCGTCCAGATCTCGAAGACCTCGCAACCTCTCAGCACCTTCCGATGTTCGGTAATCGTTCAGCGCCGATCCTTAACATCAGGCTCGTAAAACCAGGCCGCCCTGTCGCTCCCAGGCGTGGTCGTCCCACCCACACCCACGAACAAAATAACAGAACGCAGTTCCCTGACTCGGAAATCGTACCAGTAGCTTCAGATAGTCGACTTCTACAAACAGAAGGTGACGACGAAGAACGCACACCGCAAGCATATCCTCTTCCCTCGGCCTTGGAAGAACGCTCGTCCACGGATGTTTGTTCCTTCTCTTCGTCATCCCTGTGACCCAAAAGCTAACATCGTGTGTCTGTTTGCCTCAAGGTTTTTTCTAATGCTTCAACTCCACCCCACTCCGAGGATTTCACGATTCGTGATGCTGGTGCTGTGGCACGTTCATGGGGCGATTGATTGTTTTCTCCGCTCCCTCTATTACACTCACTTCGGACCTTGCACATAAATCCTACTTTAGCAGCTTCATCTTCCTGTTATCTCCACGAGGTATCGCTTTCACAACTCTATCATCTCGCCCTGTCGGATCTGGCTATTGTATAGGCTTTCCTCAATTGTTGTCCTCCACTGTAGTGCCCCCGGCCCGAGCCACGAATGTCATCATTGTCGGGCTTGGGAACCTTGCTTCATGATCCCACATGCGGATATTGAACTTATGTCAGGTGCACCCTCCACCACGGAAATTTCCCTCAAAGTATTTCAAAATCTCGACAACGAACCCAGATGGAAAGCCGCGCCGGCACCAACTCTAAACTCAGATGACTTTTGGAGAAACCTTGCATGTGCTGGCGTATCCACGTTTGGTTCGCTCCTCTCTATTTCAGGTGTCTCACTTCCTCGACATGGACCTTTTGGGAAGAACAAGGGAAAGACAATGCGCTTGATGAAGCATGGTCCAGCGCAAACGAACAGGCTGCGAAAGCATCGTCACGATGTGTTCCCCCCCAAGCCAATCCATACCATCTTGAGTTGGCTGATATGACATATATGTACTGACGTGCCCATCCATATGTTCCTGCGAAGCCGCCTCACCTGGCTTTGCCGGGATGCCGTTAAGCGCAGTCGCCAGAAACGGGAGGGACATGCGACGTGGCAATTGAAAGAAATATATTGGCGAGCCGCATCTTTCAAAAAGAAGAAAAGGAAGGAATTCGAGAAGAAAGGAGAGTGAAAAAAAAGGGACGGAATCGAATATCTCTCATCGGTCCCCCCCTCCTTGAGAACTAAACCGTGCGCCGAACCCTTGCCAGAACTAAACATCCCCATCATGATAGAACACGATATATATCAGTCACCCCACCTGTATGATGAGTATTACACCCAGGTGACGTGATCTGATTGGTGAACTTTCGGACCCGCATGTGCGGAAAGGGAAAAAAGAAGTTGGCGGAATAACGGAAAGAAGCGAGAAGGTGTCAAAGGGGGAGGGGGGGTAAAGAGGGGGAGGCAAGGGGTGAAGAAATGGAAAATTGGGAAATTGAAAATGGAATTGGTGGACTGTATTGGAGCTTCTGAGAACCTGTACATGTCATCCGTATCGAAATGGCAAACCAAATCAGGGCGCGTGTAAGTCAGACGGCGGCGGCATGAATCGTTCATCCGTCACAGCGAAAAAACGTGAAGACGTGCAGTCTTCACGATGTCCACGACCGGGCATCGGGAACTCGTGTCTTGTCATTTCTTCCCATCGCCGTGGTGTTCTCGGTCAAATTGGCGGACCTGATTGGCTAGGATACGCGGTTGATTTTCGATCATCAATGCTCGGATAGGAAGGCGGAAGGCAAGAAAGAGATAGTAAATCACATTCATTTCTCTCTGTCAGCTGTGTGGCAGCATAGCCTGTGCTAGCCTGTGTCGTTCGGGTGCATACGTCCCCATAGTGTGGAGCGGTGCATGGCATGAGAGGGAAGGGTCAGCTGGGTTGGCATACTCATCAAATCAGCAATAATCAGATCTCCATCGCAGATACGACGAGGGACCGTGGCCTCACTCGTTGAGACATCTTTACGTGTACATCCAAGAGAGCAGACCAGGTTTGACCAAACTCCCACTCTGTTCCATCGAGCGCTGGGAGTTGGCGGGACAACCGGGGGAGAGACGTAGGTCCCCATCCCACGTTACATGGGCCCTTCATGCTCCGCAGATAGAAGGCAGAAAGATCGATGAAAAGCGTGCCGCGTCTGGATGGCAACAGCACCATCCGCAAGGTTGGTGCGGTTTGACCGCGTGATGGCTGTGGTTGTCAGAACGCCCAGAGCGCGCAATATGCCGATATCATCCACAATCAGCGTTGAGCGCTTAATGTGTGACATCTGTAGTGGATGAGAGCATGCGGCCGCCAACAAAGGCAACCCATTCAAAAGCGGATATAAGACAAGAAGCCGGACACTCACCTCGTGCGATAGAGTTGCCCAGCCTGTGAGATCCAGAAACACACAAGTCCTATAAATTGTGAATTCGGGTAGGCCAATTACAGATCTGTGAAGACATAATTGTCAAGATAAGATGTGGTAGGAGCTTCCCCTGCAGTTTCTGTCACATCCGACGCTCACTTACGACTCACGGGACGCCCTGTGAGGCTTATCTCCGCGCAGGATGTAACTGACAGGGCTGCCCCCGAAACATAGCCGGAATGAATTTTAGTCTGTCCAGTTGGGTGTGGGGCGGACGACATGATACAATACAGCGATGACAGAATGCTACAAGTAAATGGGTAAGATACAATAAATCGGAGCAATAAAGCCACAACTCTGCACACGACTCCGCATTACAAATTGTGCGCTGCGATGTGTCGCATGATCGTCAACGAGGCAAGGAGTTCTGTTCGGCGGATGAGCAACCCAGGCTGTCGGGCACTAGAGACGTCAACGCACCAGCTGCAAGGTGGGGATATGCCTCGTCAATAGTCAACATACACCCCGACGAACCGAGATAGTCCGGCTCCCCAGGCACCTTTAGCGAATAAAACGCGACCAGATATTGACTCTGATTTGTGCACTGCATTTGATATAACCATCACGCCAACACGCGTCGCACGTCGCGTCAATTTTTGGAAGCTCTAAATACTTCACGAACATATTCACCGTCCATTCGTGACCTTTTGTGGAGCGCCAGCTCCAACAGTATTCCTGGCCGTCTGATCCAAGGAATTTCCGAGTTTTACTGCTGTTTGGGGCACCTCATATCAACGGCTGGATACACACGTAAATGAGATCGACACCAACCTGCCTAATGCCGAAAGCTTCGCAAGGTACTGTTTCATCTGAGTTGGAGCCCCTGAGCCAATGGTAATTGTCCCAAGTGAGTTATCTGGTCCGAACGCGAGAGCGACTAAAGGGTTCGACGGATCGTGTCCGTGGGTGGCATTATGGATCATGTACGCAGTGTGCGTTGATGCCTGCGCTGAACAGCGCAGACGGAATCGAAGACGGTCATTGATGTCGATGAAATCAGACCCGGTCAGTTTTCCGGTTTTGTCTTCGAGAAGATAGGGCATGCCGTAGGTGGTGGACATGAGTGGTAAGATTGTGAGAGGTTGGCTTTGGAGGAGGTGAATGGAGCATCGTCAAACGAGCAAAGTAAGACGTATTTCTGCGTCCTGGGACTGACAGCGTTTGACTATTTTCGGCTGGTGGCATGCAGGACAGATGAGCGACATGACATCCAGGCATATTGCGCATGTATGTACATACGCTGCCGAGAGAACCGACTGCGAGCGTACGGCGCAAATGGTTTCACCAGCCTTACAGCACCACACTATCGCGGACGTGCGAGCAAGGCGAGCGACGAGCGAAAGGGGCAACAACACGCCGCACACCCCCATTCGCGAATGTGTTTGCAAGGCGCATCTGTGACAGAAGTATCGGCCTTGGTGACAACGATGACGTACGTCCAGATCGTTAGACTATTTCGAGGCAAAACTTAATCCTAATCCTCGTCTGTTTTGGTTGCGTGACTTGTCAAAGCTTGTCAGTGAGCCGCAGACATGTGGCGGGCGCGGCATGCCAGCCATAAATATGACTGCGGCGGATTGAGGGGCACATTGTTGGCTGAGAGGCTATGCCGATATACGCATGCATGCCGACTGTGCGTCCAACACGAGGCAGACCCTTTACTCCAATCAATCGACAAGTCGCATCCAAAGTTGGAAGATCCGCGGATGGTAAGTGAAAAATTCCCCAGCGTCATCCTTCAGAGGCGACACGTGTGCTGCTTTGGCAAATTAGATCAACAAGTAATGTGATATGTGCGTGATGGAAGGGGGAGATGTAAAAACCGCTGTCAGAGCGGGGCTGAATGTTGTGCAATGCGCCCCACGGAAGAACGCGCTGAAGAAAATGACGCTGAAAGAAAATATCCTCATATCCATTGGCATACGTCAATGAGCGACCCTGCGGCTCGCGGTGCTAGTTCATAAAAATGTTCACTATGCGTTACCGCCTCATCAAAACGAGGGCGGTTTTAATATGTAGATCGAACCTTGAGATGTTATGCGTACCTCGGGACACGTTGCCTTTCGCCAAAGAACGTAAACAGTACCGACATCGGAAGCTTTCCAGAATATGTTGTGATCGAGTACAGATGCCGAAGGCCGGACTGTGGGGGTATCAATGTTTTTTCCTTCCTATTCGCACTGTGAACACACAAGCATATTGGAAACATAACATACTGGAGCCTCTAATCATCTTTGCGACGAGGTCTATCCCTTACAGCATTCGTGTCCCACAATCTCCGGTGTCTTTCGCGTTCCCTCTCCCGTTCAGTTTCGTCGTAGTCCCTCAGTC
This sequence comes from Chalciporus aff. trinitensis, assembly GCA_038089015.1. Classification (NCBI taxonomy): domain Eukaryota; kingdom Fungi; phylum Basidiomycota; class Agaricomycetes; order Boletales; family Boletaceae; genus Chalciporus; species Chalciporus aff. trinitensis. The sequence continues at coordinate 14,256 of JBBPJZ010000062.1, forward strand.
GATCGCGGCGGCTCTCACCATGAGTAGGCGACCGGCTGCGACGTGTGTAGTGCTCTTCCTCGTTTCCATGTCTTCTTCGGTTGGGGGAACGAGACCGATCACGGTCACGCCGGTGGGTATGGTGCTGATCCTGAGGATCTTCCCGGGCTGTTCTACGTGCTTCCTTCCGCGCGCGTTTTTCCTCTTTGTGTTCAGCCTTTCTGCGCCGCCTCTCCTCCTTTTCCTCTCTGCGTTTCACGTCATCCTCGGTGTCCGGTGGGGCAGCACTTGCCCCAGCAAATGAGCCAGCCGCGGATTGCGTGGCATTTGCACCAGTTGGACCAAAGCCCCTGCGGATGCAATGAAACATTGGCGTTGCTCAGAACGATAGTGCGGACACGACTTACAGAGCAATGGAAAGGGCTTCTGCTTCTGTTTCTTTTATCTTGCGTATTTCTTCTGCTCGTTCAGCCTCACTTGCGGCATTGTCTCTGTTATACCAATGGACGTCTTTGTTCTTCTGCCATCTTCCTGTGGGTGCATTTATGCTGTGTCCGAGGTAATGCTAAAGGTCGCTTGAGCATGTGTCGCGAGCGATAATGACCATGATTGTGCGCACTTCTCTGTCTTTGTCTGCAGAAACGTCAGACCACTTGAATTCTGCTTGTCCTCCTCGAGTACCTCCGCGAATTGGCTCAAACATGTCGTTTCGTGTGCATTATGGACTAGTGCTGGCATTACCCGAAGTTTTATTCGATCTCCGACGTATCTCCGACTAAATTTCCACATCTCCGAAACTCCCTGATCAGCGTTTGCACATATGGATATGGGCTTCTTCTGAAACGTCTGTATCTAGACGCCGTTCTCTTCACAGCTTACCGACTTCGTAGTCCCCGTGCGTGATCCGCACTTTTTCGGTATGGATCATTGTGATACCCGCCCATTTCATGGAATAATCCGCACCCGTGATATCCTTTGGTAAGATCACCTATACCTAATATCTGTCCCTTCTTTTCCGCCGCTGGCTGTCTCATCAAGCAAGAACTCGTGTCATTGCGTGATCCTACCTCGTTCCCATACATCTCCGACACTTGGCTTCTACTTTTGTCCCGATGGCTGTCGGTGCATACATGTGTTTCTTTATCTTCCGACAGGCGGCGTGAGGTTTGTCCCCAATCCGTCCTTCTTGCGGTTCATGGTACGGAGGCGGCGTGTTCTATCCTTGAAACAAATGAATGGTCTCGTGCTCTTCCGTCATGACGAAGTTCGGATCCCTGTGTTTCGGCTTGAACTTGTCTAAGGAGGTTAAGTACTTTGCTAATTCATTGCGGCGAACTTGAGGATGAGGTGGATCTTGGAATATGACCATTTTCCACCACGATGTTCCTGAAACAATTGGATCCAAAGCGCAGGAGGACAGGGACTGAGCTCAAACATTCACTGAGCATGCATTTACTTTTTCAACGCGTCCTTGGTCGCAGAGCCGTACATGTAACGCGCTCGCAGTGCCCGTTTTCGATTAGAATTATTTTTCCAATTTCAGAGAATTCCGGCTAGCAACACTCCTTGCACTCTTTCTGTCATGACCCTCATGCCTGTCTTGGTACTTCATCTTCTGCCGTCCAGCTCGCAATCTGTCCAACCAGCGGATTACACGCCTTGTCCGAACGGATGACCTACAAGTACCAACTAGGCAAAGCCATTCAATCGGTCAAAGCCCTTGCAGCATCGCATTTCTAGCAGGTCCATCCACTGCACTCAGGATTACCTCTTCCAACCTACCACTTTCTCCCGTAATGTCGACGAGTGTTGGCATGTTTCAAGCATATGCAAGGCCGTTAATATAACCGCTGTACCTCACGATGCCGGACACAGCTCTTGTGCCCACTCAATCGCCTGATGCAGTGATGCCATATGTTTCATTATGCAAGGTACAAGGTGCGCCCTAGGTCATTGTCGTGATGCACTGGCTCATGGTTCGTCGGTGGTGTTGTAGTGCTCGCCATCGTCTGGTAGTGACTTGCCCCTTCACGGCTTCGATCAGCCATTACCGGATTAACGCTTATCCGTGGCCAAATAAACCACGCCACGCCGAAATGATTCCGAATGACCCAACGTTGAAACAGAGAGCGCGACGTAAACCGTCGTCCCGCGATGCATTTTTGAATGCGATAATAAAGGTCAATTCCTCTACGAGCCATCCTTCGACGTTGACGATGAGTTGTGCTCATGTATCATATGCAATGGTATTTTTTCAATATCACCATCGTTTTATTTTGTTGATCTTACGTGGGCGCACGGGCCCGCGTGGCAAACGAAACGGGGTTGGCTGCAAGTGGAAATAGCCGAACAGAACCCAAGTTGGTGTGCTCCTCAACCTTTCCTTTTATCTGTCGCGCACCTCCACTCCAAGCATTCCATTTGTCCTTGCTCCCTCCCGTGATGAGCAAAAAGGCACCTAAAAACTCTGAACCAGAGACTAACTATGCCGAACGCGATATTGTTCTAGCGAAAGTACGCGGCTTCCCGCCATGGCCTGGCATGGTATGTCGCGTCGCCTTCTACTCTTTATCATTCCTCATTCATCCTCTGTACTTCTCTAGGTCGTGAGCCCAGAGAGTGTTCCACCCACTGTCTCCAAGGAGCGCCCTGCTGGGAAAAAGACGATGTTCCACTGTGTTCGATTTTTCCCCGCAGGAGACTAGTGCGTTTCCATCATCTTCTATCTTCCTCAAGACGATTGACGTTGTTTTTTGCGCAGCGCGTGGCTTGTATCAAAGGACATATCGAGACTGAAGGAACATGAGATCCGGGCATACATCAGCGAGCCACATAAGAAAAATGTTGACCTCCTGAATGGGTATAGAATCGCTCTCGAACCTGAAAAGTGGGAGAAAGAGCAGGAGTCGTTGTTGATGGCTGCAGCTGAACAAGAAGACAACGCACCCGTCGACCAACTCGAGACCGACGAAGAATCGAAGAAACCTGCCAAGAAGAAGCGAAAGCGGGACTCGGAGGCGCCTTCTGCTAAAGCTAAAGCAAAACCAAAGGCAGCGAGCGAGAAGAAAGTGCCAGGAAGACCAAAGAAAAACGGTACCAAGTCGAAGGAAATGATCGAATCCGAGGACGAGGGCGAGCAGGAGGCTGAGGGTGAGGACGAAGACGCTGAGACGAGCGCTAAAGCCGCTCCACCTCCCTCGAAGAAGACGAAACGAGAGAAGGAGGAGGATGTCGATGGTGCGTCTCTGCTCGCTTACGATACCACATTTACTCATCACGCTGGTCTAATAGCTAATCTGGAGGCTGATCCAGAGGCTCGTAAGGTCAGAGAGTGGCGGCACAGACTACAGAAGGCATTGCTGGGCAGCAAGGGTCTACCATCGGAGGATGTGAGTCGTTTTTGTGGTTCAGACCTCCGCCACTCAGACAATTTTGGCAGGAAATGCCAGCCCTTGACCAATTATTCACGACTGTGGAACAATACGAGCACCCGAATCTCATCAACTTCCTTTCCGTGCGTTTTGCGCCATTATTCGTGTATTCTTCCGTCATTGACCTCGATGTTGTGTGTAGTTTTCTAAAATCGGCAAAGTCATGCGACACATCGCGGCCCTTGCGCCCGAGAAGGTGCCTCGCGACGAGGAATTCAAGTTCCGAGTGCGAGCAAAAGCTCTGGTCGAGAAGTGGCACTCCATACTGGGTGCCAACAAGCCAAGCGAGAACGGCGGCGAAACCATCACGAATGGTGCATCAGGAGATGCCCCAGAAGGCTCAGAGGCCAAGGCGGCGGCATCGTCTCCGGGCCAGAACGCCGGAGATATGACAATGTCAGAGGCATGAATCTGCCGTTATGCCTCTCTTCCTCTTTTCGTGTTGTTCAATTTTGCAACTCTTAATTTTGGTGTCTTTTAAAGGCTTCGTGCACGCTCTACGAGTGAACGCGCGGTCGTGTAAGTCAAACATTCATTCCTTTTGGCAGCACAACTGCTATTCTTGTGCCGTTACTGTGCATTTTCACCGGCCTTTACTGTTACGAAGCTGTATATGCTGTCACAATCAAACTGCTCATGTTCTGTCTCTCAATATCATATGCAAACCGGTTGTTATGTTCGTTTTTCATGGCCGCTTCAGTACTTTCGAGTTCAACTTATCATCGTCAAGCATGGTTGGTGATCACTGACACGGCAATGGCCGAGACCCACATGCACCCACAGAACACGCTGACTGAACAAATATCGGAATCTGTCCTACTCCAGTCCTCCTCGGACAAGCTTGGACGGGATCAATGCTCAGAATAGCTACCGCTAGTCAGCGCAATCGTTCGTTGGCACACCACGCCAACGACGCGAGATCAAGAGCAGTATTATCATTATCATTATTTCAGCCCACCGTGACATTGAATACTCTATCCAATCGTTCGTTTTCTGCGTCTCCCGTCACTATGGACCAATCCCGATACGAGGGACCAGCGACACTGGATGACGTGGTACGTTCGCTCCTTCATCTCAGGGATCATACCAACCAACGACTTCTCTCTGGGTGCAGATCGCACGTTCGAAAAGTAAGTCTTGCATCATGATGTAACTATACATGCTGCAAGCACGACAGGGTCATCAAAGATCCAAGAACATGCGCTCGACCTCCCCGACATCTCCCCTGTAACTGAAAAACGGCCGCTCCATATCCGTCACGAGGACCTGGAGAGACATCTGGGACCGCTGCTCTCGTGTCACTGGCATGTGGATCGCCTTGTCGCGAAGACAACGTACGATTTCGATGTGTTGACGTTGAACAAACTCTTTGGGTTCAAGGACTTTCGCTCGGCGGTCGCGTTCTTTAATTCCCTTGCGGTCATTCAAGAGGAAGAAGACGTGAGTGGTATCATGTCGGAGACGCTTGGTCGACCAATTCACGAATCACGAATAGCATCATGCATTGGTTACCGTGAATTACGCCACCGTCTACGTGAGCGTTCATACGCATGTAGCCTCGCAACGAACACCCGGATCAGAAGCTGGAGAATCAAAACCGATCAAAGCGCCGGGACTCACTGCTCGAGATGTTCGCTTCGCGGTTAGAGTCGAGACTCTGCATCAGAAGTTCCTCGACGAGCAACTGGCGCTCACGAAAGTACCAGTGGATTCGGAAAGGAGACGAGAATGGTCGATGGATCAGCTTCGTCGACGGTACCCCCCATTGAATGGTCAGAGCACAGAACATTCATAGCAAAGCCATTCCATATTCTGTTCGCTGCAGGGTAGCACATAGACCTACGCAAACGGGCAATGATGTATACATAGCAGCCTAGATATCCTCAACGTATCACTGGACCCTTGGCTAGTTTTCAACTTCCCCATATATATTTCGTGACGCTTTTCATCTCGGTTTCTACTTCCCTGAACGCGATCCGTTCGGATGCAAGGTCTTGTTGCATGTGCAGCTCGTTGGTTGTTCCTGATAACGGCACGATGTTGTTCAGTTGGGCAAGCTTGAAGATAACCTGTTCGGGCGTTACGTCCAATCTGCTCGCAGCAGCGATAACGGATGGGTGAGCAAGCAGAGTCGGTGACCCAGTAAGTGTCCAGAATGACCTATAGCGCAGTTTCTCAGCCTCTCTACAGTAACATTAGCAGAGACTCGGAGTGGAAACAAACTCACTGGTATTCGATCCCATTATCCTTGCAGTACTTCCACACCTCGGGATCCCAATTATTCCCTTCATACCACCGATTTTGCACGACTTGTACCTTTCTTAATCCGTCCAATGCAGCAAGGACCCGGACATTGTAAACATTACTGATGCCGATCTTGCGGATGGTCCCAGCATCCTGTGCGGCCACAAGTGCACGCCAGGCTTCCTGAGTTGCCTGTATAGTTCCCAATGGCGAATGCAGGAGATAAGAGTCGATGTAAGATGTGCGGAGGTTACGCAAGGATGCGGCAAGGGATGTCGCGACCTGATCTTTAATAGAGGCTCTGGCGTCGTAAGGGATAGGTTTTTTGAGGTCTTGCCCTCCAACGGGGGTAAACCTGTATTTCGTCTCAATGTTAAGTATGAATTACTAGAGTGGTGTGAATGAAATTGAACCCACTTTGTCTGGATATACATATCCTCGCGCTTTATACCATGCTTATCCTGAAGGATATCAAGTGCTTCACCGACGAGATCCTCCCTGTGGGTAGATTCAGAGACCACCTCCTGCTGGAACGAAAATCGGCGCATGCCCACCTATAATGTTTGGGTTGACATGCTGAGTGAATATTGCGAGTCTGTCAGACCCCTGAGAGAACGATATGCTTCCGCCGGACTCACCCGTATCAACGGCACGAAATCCCTGCAAGAAGGCATTGATGACGAGTTGAGTGGTACGTTCTACCTTCCTGTGATAATATCGGCGATTTATTCTAAAAAGTTCGCTCGATGCAACTTACCATGCAGTCCCGTAAATGATCTTTGGGGAGAGGACGTTCATGGGAGGTCAATGCCAAGTACCGGAGTCTCACGCCGCCAGACTCGGGAGCAAATTGGCGACTCGGCGCTGAACCTAACTCAACTTGAACTGGGAGTCGATGTCACAAGGCCGAGGCCACGGTACGGGGAACGTGCATTCATTTGGGAAGGTCACACCGGCAGCTTGGTAACTGAAGATGGCGTGATGCAACATGGACCGATACACTGAACTGAGTGCATTGATCGACCCCTGTCGGCCAACATGTAATACACGAGAGATAGTAGCAATTCTCCTAGCCTCTACCAAGAAGCCCGAGGCGCCCAGTCCAACGCACAACAGGGCCGGGCCTCCCCCATCGCCGGACGACGTGCCCTCGGTTCCAAATAAGAAACGAGCGGGGAACGAGGGGGAAGATATCGGTGATGAGCTCGACATATTATTACGAAGATGAGAGTCCCCGTGCCTCTGACCATTGCGCCTCTCGTTGCGGTGGGTGTTGCCGCCATGCCGCTTCCGAATTCCATCCGGTTCCACCCCGACTACACATGCGGTCCCACCCCGACTACACATGCGGTCTTTCCAAGTGCCCCGCGACTTCGATGGGGAAGAGTTTTGGGTGCGGGACCTGATTAATCCTCCATGCTGTGGTGCGACCGCAAGTTGTTAACGCTGACTCCCAGGAAAGAGACTTACTGTGAAACCTGCATTCCCCATGTTTCACGGGATGGCATACGACCAACGTGCAGAGCGTATAGTGGAAGCAGCGTCTCACTTTATCCGTGATTGGGGTTGGAACGTATGCAACGTGGACAAAGAAGATCGTAAGAGAAGGGGTGCCGAACTAAAGCGTCGGAAATCCTCATTGCTCAAGAGTGCTGCAGAAGGTGAACATGTGTTGGGATATATATTAACGGCTATCAGGTTTCGCTAGAGCAAGACGTCAGCAAGACGAAGAAAGGAGGCAAGCGGAGACTTTGGTTAGTATCCTTTTACCAGATTACGAGTATTAGCGTTGGTGAATTGTGTATCTCGATGTAGGCATAAATTTAGGAGCGTGAGCGAAGGACATAGCTCTTTGCATTGCTAGTCATTCAAGTGAAATGCCGTAATGCGTTGACAAGTGTCGTACGCCCTTGAGCTTGGTTGTCAATCAAGTCCTCGAGCACAATCTATTCGTCAGGAGTACAAGATATGTTAAAAGACCACAACTTTTTTCGGTTTGTTTGAAGTATGACCTTCACCGAATGCCTTCACTGTTCCCGTGTACAATCCAGTTTTTACCTCGAGCTGTTTTCTCTGCTGTTCAGCTTTCTTCTCCTGTTTAGAGACCTCGGCATTTTTGCGCTTGAACGTATGGAAATCATCTTCATCGGCACCAGCGTTCTTTCCGGTACCAAACATGGTTGCTCCCGCTGTCCCCGACTTGTCTTTTTTTCGCAGTTCACAGTCCTTTGCCAGATGCGTTTTCTCACCGCAGAGTTTACAGCTTCCTCCATTTGGGTATATACCCTTCTCCTGGTTTTGCGGACAGGATGACGCGAGATGTCCCCTCCCCGAACAAACGAAACATGAAGCAAACGGAAGGGGATTGTGAGGATCTTCCGGGTTCTTGCAACGAGATAACGTATGTTTTCCCGAACCGCATCTGCACATCGTTCAGCAGGAAACGAGTTTGGGCAAATGCCACGGACCTATAACACATTCCAACCGAACTCTTCACGTTCTTTCGGTCTTCACCACTCTCTCCCTCACCAGCAGCTTTAGGACAGTCCCTGGCAGCGTGACCCCTTTCGCGGCATGCAAAACATATTGTGTCAGCTGTACGATCAGCGATTCGCTGCAGTCGACGTTGCTCTGTGCGCTTCTTGTACCCGCTGACTGCAATATCTAAAGAGACGGATCAACTTCCACTCTAGAGTATACGATATGCCACGTACTCCTCGGTATCCAGTCCTTTTTCGCAAACCTAGACTTCTTCTGCCCAGAAGATGGTCCCTCTTCCTTATCGTCTCCAGCGGTCTCTCCACCTGCTTCGGACTGAGCGAGTTTCTGTACGCCGTCTCCAGTTTTCTTTACCCTCTTTGCTCCCCTCCGCTTTTTCTTTGGACGAGCAGAATTTTCATGAGGATCATGTGCCCTATCATCGCCGGTTTTCACCTCGAATGGTGCGTTGTCGTTTGATGGCAATGATGGATCTATTGCAAAACCTGCTTCAACGTATTTTCGTTTCCTGCCAAAGTTAGTTATGCGGGTCATGGTCTATGACCGCCAAAGCTTGAAGGGCACCCGTGACGAAGAGTGCAGGCAGCGGATGGGAGGTCCAACTTGCATCAATATTAATGAAACATCTAAATTTATGTACCATAAATGGAAATATAACCCCTTTCTCCAATTCCTAGTGTAAAGATCTAGCGATGTTGGATTGACAATGACAGACAGTCTGACAGACACATGGGCTATCGATCAGATGCATCGAGAGATAACATGCCATATATCGGAATCTTTCATTGTTTTTCTGGTGAGAACGGTGTCAGAGTGAGTCATCTAAGTATCCTGGGACCGAGCCAAGATCAGTCAGCCTGCGTCCTGCGTCCATTCTTATACCGCACTCGGAGAGAGACACTCTTAAGCTCAAGATCAGCTAAGCCTTGCCTACCAGCTTCGCCATGGCCTTCGTCAACAACTGCACGCCTCCACCGAAAATCCACGATGATGAACTGCATGGTCCTGAACCATACAACATCAACTTTGTCCTCCCAGTTCCCCCCGTTCTGTCCACACAAAAACTGCGGCTTGTCCCGTTCATCCCCAAAGTGCATGCTGCTGCTTACTTCGAAGCTGTGCGCGGGCATGAGTCCATGTACCAGCATATGCCCATCAATTTCGAACATCCATCCGAGCTCCTTCGATTCGTTGAGATGTGTCGTCGGGACAGGAGACATTTCTTATTCGCCGTCATCGACACCACACGTCCGGATCCGAACCACCCGGAATGGGAGGGTTCGATCGCAGGCTTGTTTGGGTTAATCGGGACCGACGAATCAGGATTGGTGACAGAGATCGGTCCTGCCATCGTTCTTCCTGCATTTCAGCGAACACACGTCGGCTCTCATGCAGTCGGACTGCTGCTCAAGTATATCCTCGAGCTTCCTCCTATCGGACTTGGCTTCCGAAGAGTCAAATGGTCTGCATCGCCGCTCAATCTGCCCTCCAATAACCTTGCCAAACGAATGGGATTCAAGATGGAGGGCGTGATGAGGTGGAAATATGTCTTGCCAGCAGTTGAGGGATACCAGAAAGTTGGGGTGGATGCGAGAGCGGGGGACGCTGGAAATGGTCTACGAGGTAGAGATAGTAATGAGTGGGCATTATGCTGGGATGATTGGGAGAATGGTGGGAGGGAGCTAGTAGAACGTGCGTTTGCGAGGGAAGCCTAGTTTGCAGAGGAATACCTGTCACGGGTTAGACTCATGGGTTATCTCGATCATATATCCATGAAGAGATATCAGCTTGGTACAATAGAGTAAAATAGACATGATACATGATTTCTCTTGTAGAACAGATGCTTCAAGAGTTCAATTCCGGGGCTGTTGATACACATAAGTTCCTGCGACCTAGAACTCAAGCTATGCCCAATTACGACATAGAGAGGGATATCAGTCAACCTACTGAAGGCTATTCATCCAACTTCCAATTATTCTCTTTTACTAGCTTCTCTCGTTCAAGCAGATATTTCCCTGCTCAGACAAGTATTAATTATTGGACCCCATGATACTAGATACAACTCACCTTCTTTATATTTTTGAGTGTGATCAGACGCCTTATGATAGTACCAGCCGACACGGTCGTTGCACCCAACGCAAAACAAGTCTGCGACTGTGTGCACACCAGTTCTGGGCATCTCGTGAGGAGTTCGGTCATGGGACGAGTAAATAGGGATTACAGGAGTGGTCGATCCTCCTTCTTCCCGAGTCTGACATTTACAGCAGAATGCATCAGACTTGAAGGAGTGAGATGTGAGTGATTCGTGATTCAATACCATGACTCACAATCCTCTTCCCTCTCGCCCGGAGAAGGACTTGCTAATCAACTCGTCCTGGAGTGCCTTTAGGGTCGTGTGATCATCCGCCTGCAAATCAGGGGTTTGATACGTACGAGGACAGCAGAACATGTTACACAAATAAATCTAGGATGATCCTGGAACGTTGAAACGACTTGACCCTTCGAGTTCGCGGTTAGGTCTGCCATAGAGGACGGGTCTATCTGTCCGAGAGGATCCGACTCAGCTGGCCTGACCACTGGTGGGTTTGCGAGAGAGAATGAAACTATGAAGTCGCCGAGGGAGGTCATCTTGAACGTCTGGATGAAGCAAGAGAGGCTCACTTGGCGATAATTAAATGCCCCACCTCAGTTTACGAACTGAATAGAGCTTGTCGGACCATCGAGGTGATAGTGGTTTCAGTCCAAGGTCCAACTTACCCCAATTAGGCTGACTGATTAGCGCCAAGTGGTAGGCCCTTACTACTACCACTTAACTTGGGCACCACTCGACTTGGTCTCGAGTCCACTCCTCGAAATTCGAGTCGTCGTTAATCAATGCAGAAACGCTATGCAGATGCAGAGCTGCCACAAGAACTGGTTATATCGATACAACGCGTCTTGGAGCTGAAGCCAGAGCAGAGTGACGATCCTCTTGACGACCTATCCAACAACTTCAATCCTGTGGACGTCTTGAATAAGCTCTTCCCGGATGGTATGTACTGTGTGCATCTTCTATCTCGCCTCGTCACCTGGGTCACCACAGAGGCGTCACTCAGCAGCTTGGATGCTGTTCAAGCCAAGTTTGCCCAAGACGAACGCGAACTTCAGGCCGAAATCACTGTGCTTCAAGAAGCCCTAAAGCGAGACCAAGATCCAAGCAAGATGCAGCTTATTCAAGAAATGATCTCGGTACAGAGAGCATTCATTCCATGTGTATAGTGATGATTCAATCCATCCCTATGTAGGACCTTCTTGGGCAGATGTCGCGCATACGCGAGAAAGCATCGGAATCAGAGGCTGTAGTGCGCAACATCACAAAGGACATACAAGCACTCGATCTCGCGAAGAAGAATCTTATCCTGAGCATGACGACGTTGAAGCGGCTTCAGATGCTAGGTGTGTAATTCATCGCCCATCAATGGCATTCATTCACCATCTTGTTTGTTCATAGTGAACGCGCTTACTCAACTGGAAGACCAGGTAAAGGAGAAGAAGTACACGGATGTCGCGCATTCCTTGGCTGTAGGTAAACTGGAGACATTCTTCCTTGATGTTATTGACTCGAAGCACCACCTAGGCTGTCAAGCAACTCTCCGCGTCGTTCAAGTCATACACTTCCGTCAACCGTATCATGCAGGTTTGGAGGCGAATCCAGGAGATTCAAGGAGAACTCCGAACTCAACTTGATAGCGAGTTTGATCTGCTGTGCGTACTTACGCTACGGTGCACACCAAGCCCTGTGAACTGACTGTACATCAGCTTCCTTCAAGATCCGTCCAAGCCTTACAAGACCAGCCATATCACTGACGCTTGTGCTGTCGTGGACGTGCTTGGTCCTGACGTTCGGCTTCAGCTCATCGAGCGATATGCTGCTCTTGAACTCAAAGAATATCGTCGTATCTTCCGAGCAAGCGATGAGGCAGGTCATCTTGATAATATCGCGAGAAGATTTGCTTGGTTTAGACGGTTGTTGACCGCTCACGAAACTGAGATTGGAAGGGTGTTTCCTGCGGAGTGGCGGGTCGGTTGGTGGCTTTTCGCCAAGTTTGTGTCAATAACGAGGTATGGTCTGGCTCAAACAAGGCCACTTGCTATGGATCGTAATGAATAAACGTCTGCAGGGATGATCTTTCGACGTTGCTGTCGAAAGCGGGTCAGTCGCTGACCGTTAAGGTGCTCCTTGAAACACTCCAACAAACCACGGAATTTGAGTCATCGATGTCAAAGAAGTGGGTCACTTCTGTCAGTGTTCTACGCCTACCTTCAAGCAACCACACTCATAGTCTTGCATAGGTCGACGAGATACTGAAAAATGCGTCGCCTCCTGCAGCACAGGTCCAAACTATGTCTTCCGCCTTTGAACCCCACCTTGGCGTGTTCGTCGACGCTCAAGACAAGTAAGCTCTCAAGTCAACCTTTGTTGCACTCACGTTTCATATCCCCTATTAGGGCACTTGCTGATATGCTGGCCCCGCACCGTGGTCCCAAGGCTCGCAGCTCGGTTGACACAATGACCAGACCAGCTACGTCTACTTCCACACCTCGAGACTCCATCTCCACTGCCGAGGAGCCTGAACCGGCGCCGATTGTACTTCCCTCGTCGACCGAACTCTTCTATTTCTATGCTCAAAGTCTGGAGCAATGTGCTAAACTCTCGACTGGTCAAGCTCTGTTTGATCTATGCGGGGTGCAGAAAAAATGGTTGAAGATCTATGCTGGTCTGTCGATCGTCTTTGTGACCAACTTGAGGCTGACTTTTGTTCAGAGGATGTGCTATCGCCAAGGCCGAAGCGGTGAGTAATAGTCGCCAGCATCGACGGGGCGTGATACTCATACACGAGATGGATTAGGACTCTTCCCCCGCCACGCAAGTCCATGGACTCAAGATTTGACATGGCTGAGCTTCAGCAGGCATGTTTGCTCATCAACACGGCCGACTATTGTCAAACAACTGCAGGAGAGGTGCGTTGCGCTGGTGTAGATTTATGCTGATGCTGACGTATCCTAGCTGGAGGCGAAGATTAAAGAGAAAATACAAGAGAAATTCAAAGAGAAGGTCACACTGCAAGCCGAGAGAGACCTTTTCATGAGGTAATGTTGGTGGAATATAGCCTCCGGCCTCGTCTTCTAATGAATCGTTATCAGTGTCATTTCCGTGGCGATCAACGTACAGCTTCGCGAAGTGGAATCAGCTTGCGAAGGTGCACTGAATACGATGTCCCGAGTCAATTGGAGTGCCATAAGTCAAGTGTCTGGACATTCGCCGTTCATTGATGATATCGTACAAGCTACCGACCAAGTTGCTGAATTCATTAAACCTTTGGTCGAACAGAAGAAATACCTAAGGAATTTCTTTGACAAAGCTTCCGGGTGGGTACCGAAATAAGGCCATGTCATGGACGAGAAAGGTAACATTACTGCAGGGTTCTTTTGACACGATTCACGAATGCCCTCGTCAAGAGCCGACCATTGCGAGAAATAGGAGCCGAGCAGGTTCGTGCTCTCTTCCGCCAGCAACAATAATCCCCTAACCCGGACAAAACACAGTTACTTATTGATCTTGGTGTCATCAAGTCGTGTCTCTTGAAGTTACCAGGAGAAGCACTTTCTACAACCAGGTACGCAGCATCCGTTTCAGAGACAATGTCACGGAGCCTAATCTTTTGAAAATGGAGTTATTCTCGCAGCCTAACCAAGATTACCACGCGGTTAGAGGCACTGCTAAAGGTTATCATCACCCCAGTCGTAGGTCCATCCACACGCATAACAGTGCCAATCGGAGCTGAATCGGTTTGTCGGCCCCAGGATCCTCCAGAAGGTTTCATCTTAAATTACACATTGGTCATCGGTGATGCTTCCTTCTCCAATTTCCAAAAGGTTCGTTTCATCCGTGTACGTGACAAGGAACCGCAGTCAACGTTTTTTTTTCGGACATCACCAGATCCTCGACCTCAAAGGCATTCCGAAACCAGAGCAGAACAGCCTCATGGACTCATTCCTGACTATCACCAGCACAAAAACAGATCTGGAGACCACATCATTCCTTTCATCTTTAGATATGGATCCACCGCTTAGCTTGGCAGTCGGTAGCCCAGCTACAAGCCGTATCGCACTCCCATTGGCTTCGGCTACCGGTGCGGAGAGCGTATTTGGGGCGTTGACATCGCCGCCACTGAGTGGACCACCAACTGGGTCAAGTGCTGATGGGGGCACCAAAGGAGGGGAATCTGGACAAAAGCGGGAGGTGTTCTCTGATATTAGACGATTCGTCACGTTCGGACTGCGAAGAGATACGCAGCCACCATCATAGAGGTACATACTGAAATGTCGTTGGTTCATCTTTTACCCCGGATCGTATTCGTTATCAGATATATTGGATTTGTTTCATGCAACAATGCGCCACCATCATTTCTATTCCATATCTATATCGTAGGTCAGGCCAAGATCAGGCCTCAGGTCCAGCTAGCATTTGGCAGTGCATAAGTTGTGTCATGTGGGGTATGTAAGGCAACCGGTTGCTTGTTATATAAAAATGCAGTGTATAGTACAACTGTAGAGATGCTCGAAAATGAGGGGGGTGACACAGACTGCCAATGGCGCCAATGAACGGTGCAATACAAGCAAAAAAAAACACAGATAAGCAGGGGGGTATATCATACGACACCAAAAAAAAATGCTGTGAGATATGAGAGAGATCGATTTCAAGGAATGAGTGTAAACTGCAAAAGTGTCACCGTATACGCGGGTTGTCCAAGAAACGAGTCCGTTCTTCTCAAGCTCCGGGTGCAATGCCGGTCGGTCATCGTGAACCCCGTAAGCTACTACGCCCTCCTTGCATGGGTAATTGTAGGGCCGCTGTAC
This sequence comes from Chalciporus aff. trinitensis, assembly GCA_038089015.1. Lineage (NCBI taxonomy): Eukaryota > Fungi > Basidiomycota > Agaricomycetes > Boletales > Boletaceae > Chalciporus > Chalciporus aff. trinitensis. The sequence continues at coordinate 29,309 of JBBPJZ010000062.1, forward strand.
CTCGAAAGGACCCGCCGGTTGACGGGCGTGGTCTTGGTCGTGGGCCCAGAAGTGAACTGATGCGAGTGGGTGCAGTCCCGGGCCGTATGTGGGTTGACTCAGGAGTCACGACGCTAGTAGGGGTATCCGGAGCGGCGGGAGGTGAGACGGGACTGAGGGGTGACATTGGCAACCCAAGCACGCGTTGCACGACATAAGGAGGTGGAGGAGAAAACGCTGGAGTGCTCAGCTGGGAACCGTCATGGTGAGGTAGTGGGGGGTGGGGAGGGAGAGCGGAAGCTTGACTCTCTCGTCGTGAATCGAGTCCGGCGTAGTCGGAGAAACTGTGCCTGAAGTGAATGTCGGACACAGAGAACGGAACGCTCTCCGTGGGTGAGCTGGCCTCATAAGGTGAGCGAGGTGAGATTGGAGGAACCTGCAAGAGGTGTCGTTGCGGGTCAGCCGTAGGTGGTGGGGATGGTGTGGCGTGGCGTTCGGGAACATAGTTGTAGGGATGAGGCAAGTGTGTCGACGGCGTAATGGTTATGGGGAATGGGAATGGTGAAGACCCGTGGGTGTGTGCGGTTGGAGCATCTGGACTTGGGTGTGTGGGACTGCCAGAGTTGTCCGATGGTGTCCCTGTGTGGGAACCGCCAGACGCGGTCGACGGTGCATCTGGCTTGGGAGCTAACATGTCATCCCGGGAACGCTCTATTCGCACCATCCTAATGGAAGCGCCCTCGCTCCATGGCCGAGTCTCCCCAACTCCATGACCGACTTCTGCGGGAGTCGAGCTAAGGCTAGTAGCCTTCGAATGCCGCCGTAAAGAAGGGTGCGAAGATGTGAAGTCTAGGAACGAGTATGTTCCTGAGGCAGGCGCAGTTTCACTTGGTGGGCGAGCAGATCCGGACTCGAGCATTACCACAGGCACGGATTCTGGTCCTGAGGAACCCGTCTCATGCCCGTCAGCGGGACAGCTATGTCTACCATCGTCCCTGTGAGCTCTCCGGTAAAGTTTAGCGCGCACTTTTGACCATGTGCTGCTACCACTCCCACTGGTCCTCCTGGAATCACGACCACTCTTGAGTGACCCCAAAATAGCAGACACATCTAGCCTAAACGGGCTTATGTCTCGCACTTGAAGAAAAGGAGGAATTGGACGTGGCTCCCCAGATTCGTCGTGAGTTTCGGGGCTTTGACGCAGCGTTACGGGTGCCTCGGAAGTTCTTGGGCTGAGGCTAAGAGTAGCAGCGAGGGCTTCGTTTTGACGTGAAGTGAGGGTCTTCACATCGGCGTCGTCTTCACAGGTATCGTCAACAGACTCTGCTGGCCTATGGAGTCCAGGAAGCGAAATCCCATGCTGTTCCTCGCAGTTGCGGTGTTTGAAAGAGGGTGACATACGAGCAACGGGATTGGACCACCCAGGGGCCAGCTTTTCCGACTCTGGTGGGCCGTGGAAGGGAGGTAGGCCTTCAATGAGCGTGTTTGCGGAAAATCGTTTCTCGTCGCGGTCGTGTCGGGGGGTCATGGGGTGGGATTCTGTTCGAGGACCACTTCCGTTTCGTGACCTTCCGCTGGAGCTGCTTCCCAGTTTGCCCTTGCGGTAAGCAAAGGGGAATCCACGCCGTAAGCCAAGACCGAAACCGTAACCCTTGCTCGTGCTAAGGCTCGCTATCTCCAACTCTTCTTCGCCTGGAGGTGGACTTATATCTATAACCCGCTCAACATCGGAATCCGTCTTCTCGACGGTACGCCGTTCCCCGCTCTGAGATGAGGCACGCCGGTCTGTAACACGATTCTTCCATCGCCTGTAGCATGCATAATACAAAATTCCACCGAGGACCAAGAGGAGAACGATAGCGAGTACGATCGCCGCAATCGTGCCCGCTGGAGTCGAACTACTTCCCGACGAGCTGGTGGGGGTTCTTCACAGCAGAACGATCAGCTTAAATAGAAGATACCACCCAAAAATCACATACACAGTTCCATTGCCGAACAGAGTGACATTCATACCGCCCACTCGCAGGGCCAGAGTGCGATTTTCTAGGTTGGTTACAGTAAGCCGGTGAGGTGAATCCTGAGGAAGCTCGGTGGCGTAAAATAGCAAGGTATCCGAGTTGTTATACGAGGACTGGGCTGATAGCGTGGTGGTAACATTATCCAGTGTCACGGTGAAATTTCCAGAGTACGAAGATGTAAGCCCATAAATTGTAATTGCCGAGCCTACAGCGCATTCCGGGGTCAGGGGGACATCAATCACTGTCAGTCGGCAAGGGAACTGCAAGGCTTGCCTAGAAACATGGTCTGTGCACGATCACCAACGGAACGCGAGACATGCATGGAATTTCCGGTGCTATCTGTTACATAGTTCCATAGTCCCAGGAAAGCAATGTCAGAATCGCTGATCGCTTGAGAAGTATGTGTGGTGCTAATCACAACGATCATCATTGATAGAGTTGCGTCCATCCAGCATGTTAACACCCCTGGACGATCACCGCTAATGAACAACTCACTTGAGGAATCCTTGAGGAGGAGTGTATGTGATGCGTGCCTTGTCAAATGTTAAGTAGGAATCGGGTGAAGATGCATCCGTGATAATAGTCGTCAACAACAGTGAGTGATTCGTGTTGTTCAGGTCGTTAAACGAAGCAAGGATAGTGTTCGCGGGGTCGCTTGAATAAGAAGTGTTTTGGTTCCCGTCCAGCGTGATATTGAAAAGTACATTGGAAACATTGCCCATGAGATCGATACCCGTGCCTGAGACGCGGAGGGGATGGGATGCATGAGTTGTCTATCTTCCGGAAAGAGGAGGATACATACCATTCCATGTGATCAAGAAGCTCGCACCATTGAGCGAGGTATAGTGATAGCTAACCCCCACGCCCACCTGGCCAGGACTTGTAGCAGCGCCTGAGCCTGTGTACAGCAGCTGCCAGCCATCCGTGACGTTTGGGCTGGGCTCAAGGTTCACGAATGGAAAGTAGGCGATCTCCGGGGAATCATCGTGCACATCGACTTGGAAAAGGGATCCTGCCATTCATCCAGTGCGAGATGGGCTAAGTGGGGAATACGGAGAAAGGAAGAGCGGGAAGGGCCGTGACCGGAACGTCGGAAAATAAGAAAAACAAGAGACGCTGAACCGTGCCAAGTCGACTGCCTCGAGGTAATGTCGTGTCGGAAATAGCCTGAGAGGATGGGGGGGGACGGGAACCGATATCTTGACCTGTGGACCTGTCGGTTGTTCATAAAAGGATTAACCCCTCAGTGACAAGACATGTACATATGGGCGGTCAACTGGAAGGTTGCCTGAACTCGGTTTTAGTCAAGTCTCCATATCAACATATTTTTGTTCCTCCTCGTTAGTTCCACCTAGCTAATCTTATCTAGATCCGCAACTAGTACAGTACTAAAAGTCGACCTAATAGCTTCCTATACCTTGTCTTTCTCAGGCTGTCGACGCTCAACTCATCAGGTAGATATCAAAAAGTACCAAGTGAACAACTCTGCAGCACCCAGTCTACTTCTCAGCCAAGCAAAAAGTTCGTCTTCACCAGATTGCACGCGCCGCAACTGCGGACTTGTCAAGGGGTGCGTCAATTGACTTCCATCCACCGGTTACCAACAAAACAAATCAGTGCTGTGCTCTATGTTACAGTGACGTAGACTCAATCGACCGCTTGAATGTCGGTACTAATGCTTTACTTCCTGCAGAATGTCATCCCCAATTGATATCGATGCTTTGCCTCTTCCTGGAACGCAACTCTTCCTTCCATCCCTACTAAGTCAGCTCCGCTCAACAGCCCCAGGTCTCCCGCTGGAACCAGTAATAATCCAGATTTTACTTCTCTGCATCATTTCCGGAGACAGAAACCTAATAATACGCACACGAGACGAAGATGTCAACTTTGTCTCAAAACTAACTTCACTGGTACGTATTTCATGCCTCGTGTCTTCTTCCCCAAGCCACACAGAGCCGAGTGGTTCCCATGTTCGACACGCCGTAACACAAATTGATGTTTCATATCCAGGCTCTTAGTGCTGTCTTTGGGTATAATGTCCACAAATTGAAATGTCATCCTGACACGGCAAAACAAACACCCTCCGAATTTATTCGGTCATTGTTCTTCTCGGTGTCGACCATCTCACTTCCAGCTGATGGATTGAGTGGTTCTTCGCATAAACATCGGCACCGTCGTATGTCCAGTTCACGTACCAATAACTCAGGCAGCAAGCCACCAGTCGTGCCTCCAACGGCCATCAGCACAGCACGGAGCAGGCGAACATCATTCTCCCGCTCAATTTCCCATCCGACGGAGTCGAAACCTTCAATTGGTACGCTTAGACGATCGCCAATTGACTCAGAAGAACCTGCCGGCATTGATGTCGATCCAAAGTCAGCCACAGAGACCCACTCGCGGCGGCCTAGTGTCCAACCAATCCCTACGTGTTTACAAACTGCCCCATCCGTAGCGACCCTAACTGCCAGCGTCAAGACCCATCACGGACACTCGCATGGGAGTGCGGAGCCGTTGAAGTTACCCTCAGCGGTGGTCGTTTCAGCCCTCGAGCATGCCAGTATTCCAGCACAGAAAGCGGTCTTGCGAACGCTTTCAGAGCGAAAGATTATCATGTCCGATGGAGGAATATTCGGACACGATCAAGAAGGCTTGGCTCTTGAATTACCCGATGGCTTCTTCATGGTGTATGTGTGCCGATCAGACCCACGAGAAAGACCTGCGATATACAAGAGCCTAGTACGTTCTGCAAGATACTCTAGAGGGTATAGTCGCTAGCTGACCATCATCTTCTACAGCTCGACCGATTCGCGATGAGTTCTGCTGTCAACGTTAGCCCACAAACCCGGTTAGCGATGCGCCAGTATAGGCCCCCTTCATCTCCGTCGACGGCGCTGTCATCACCACATACTTCCGCGGCTTTCCCAACGTTACATTCTCTGAATTCTTTGCCTGGTCCGCCGACACCACCACCGCCTCCACTGGCGTCACCGCTTATTCCCTCTACTCTCCTTTGTCGGCTCAAACAGCTCTGCGGAACGCAGACTCGCATAAGGCCTCCGCTCAACATTTATATCGCTGATCTATTCAGCGCCGCACGGCACTATGGTCCACTGGATGGTATGTTGCTTACGACACGGGCACGTCAAGACGCAGAAGCCCTCGTGCGTGCAACCCGGGTACTTGGCGTCGACCGTACAGGCGCCGAGCTGATCCAAGAGCGAGCTGATCGGACCAGCGAGCTCGACAGCACCTCCACATATCCGCATTCACATCCCAGCATAGGGAGCGCCTCATCTGACGCGCTCATAGAAACCTTTGACGTTGTAGAAACGTACGAACCCTCGATGGCTTCGAGCGTCTATCGCAGTATCGTGAGTCAGAGTCAATCGGAGGAGCCTGTTGAATTGGACGTGTCGGAAGCGGATATAGCAAGGATCTTCCCGAGGGTGGTATCGCATCGAGTTCGGATCCGGGACTCGCCGGTCGATGAGGTGCTGAGTAGTGCTATTTGTGGGGCTACGAGCACCCCTGGCGATGAGCGTCGAGGCGATTCTGAGGCGGTTGAGTGGGAGAGGGAGACGGTAAAGGATATTCTAGTGCATATTTTAGCAGAGGTTTGAGTCTTTGAATACCCATTAGTTACCCGTACTATGCTTCTGACATGTAGTGGATTTGGATTTGGATAGTCGGACTGAGGAAATGGTTATCCTTCTTTGGACCCTCCTCCATCCAAGGACAGACCCACTTCCCGATAGCTCAACGAGAAAATGACCAGCGGACCACCACCGTCCCAAGCAGGGCCTTCACTGGTTGCTACGCCATCGACGACGTCAGAAACAGCGCCCCAACAACAATATTATACTTCCGCCCAACCACAACCACATCCCCAAGCCAGCTCTTCACAACCGCCTACCCAACAAACTCTTCAATTCAGCCAACCACTCGTCCAACAACCCGGACAACCCCAAACCCAAACCCAACAGAATGCAGCTCAGACGTATTACATGGGTTACCCACCTGGGGCATGGCAGAACGCCTGGCAACTGTCTGGTTACCCATACGCGACGTCCGGGAACTCTCCGTATCAACAATCTCCCTATACGCAAATCCCGTATGCGCAGTATCAGCAATATCAACCCCAACCTACTGCTCGACAGCGGAAACCCCCTCCGAAACTGCGTACACCGACGCCAGAGCCGGTATATCGACATTGGGACGAGGTCATACGCGCGTTTTTGAAGAAGGTGGGGTTAACTCAGGCGTTGAGAGGGTTTGAGGACGATATAGTCGTTTTGAATGCGGATTGGGAGAGGAAGAGTGTTCCTGGGGCGATTGGTGATTTGGTTCGGGATCTCATGGTACGCAAAGCCAATTTTTTCTTTCTGGGTGACAGTGTTGGGTGACGTGTTTCGTTAGACTTTGGGTAAGTTCAAGGAAGGAGAAGAACCGAAGGAGAGACCGCTCGAAGAACGAAAGTTGGATTACATTCAACTGAGTACCGGTGCTGAGCCCCAGTCCCAGTCTACGGTACGCCTCACCCTATACTTCTCGCTCGTGTAACCTCTGAAACGCGTCTAAAGATTACACAGTCCATATCCAAGTTCCTTGCACAAAACCGCGCAAAGAATGACGCGTCGAATCGCGCCGAGTTTCTCGAGTCGATAGCACAAAAACGGAGGCGACTTATCGAAGGCAAACTTATCGAACCTGAAAGTACTGAGCCTGTCCCTTCTTGCGCGAGAACGGACGCGAAGCCCCTTGATAGGGATTCTCACATGAAATACGACATCGCGAAGAACGAGGACGGGCCCCTAAGGAGGACTGTGAAGGGTCCTGATGGGAAAGACGGACAGGCGAAGGAGAAGCTCGTCCCCCTGACTGACGAGACGCCCAGTGAACACCAACCCGCGATAGACGAGAGGCTGAGGAACATCGAATCACACGTTGCCATACGCTATGGTAATGTCCGCTCTTCTTTCAAGTCTATTCTCATGATAATCGAACGACAAACAGTCCCTGCACCACCACGTACATTGCTGGCGCGTCTACAATTCCTAGAAGACCACATCGTACAGCTAGAGAAGGAATATCCACCCTGGGCGGCGCTGCACTTCAATCAGCCCAATCGTGGTGTAAGCAGCCTTCTCCTCTCATGCCCCAAATTGCTGACAGGACGCTCGCAGTGGCCTCCTCCCCCTCGTCAAACCCCCATTATCGTTCCCTCACACCTTACGGCCAAGGACGCACCCGCCGATCGCAGTACGGTTCCTCCAACGACATCTACCCCACTCGGCGGTCCCGACGAACCTGTGCCCAAAGGGAAAAACAAAAATAAAGCAAGCTCAAGCTTACACCGTGCCGTCATGGAGAAGCTCGAGGTACAAAAAGCGATGAACGATCTGGCGGGAACCAAACGGGGTGGCTGACGAAAACGTGCACCGTGCAAAGAGCTTCGCCTTTCAGTCAGGCCGACGGTTCTTTCTCCGGTTTGCACTTGGTTTTCCGTGGGCGCTTTTGTCGGCTCGACATTTGTTCATCTTACCATTGGTTGGGCGTGTCGCGGAAGGCTGCAAGCCAATCCCGTCGTGCGTCTTCGTCATCACGTTTTCCGCATGGACCGCGTATAATCTCTTTGTCGACTCTCCAGCGAGGTTGCCACGACCACAGATTGCTAGCGATATCCTCACCGCCATGATTCTTATCTCACTGCAGCCGACGCAACAACCGTCTATAACAATCGTATCCAGACGCACAAGAGAAGACCGGCGAGATGGGAACAAAGTGATCATCCGCAGTTACAGTTATAGTTAAGTACGTGGGTACTGGTGATCATACATTGTTGCTCCATTAAGTCCATACTGCATGGGTAACACACCCACGATACCACGATACGATCTCCCGTCATGGGAAACGATCGCTGTCAGGGGGTACTTGGTTCATAACTTGATTGCACAATGTGGTGTTCCAGGAATACACGTCTAATTCATCGCCGCCACCAACTATCATCTGCGTTTCAGGTCCTTTTTCGTCATGTAGACACAGTTAAAACGAGAGATCTTTGACCTAAACCAGGGAAGCATATCTGGTTCGATCTTTGGACATCCGTCCACCGTGAGTGAGTCGATAAGCGCGCAGGTCCCAGCTGGGTTGTCAGGCCCAGATCCATGTTGCGAGCGACTCTTGACGAAGGCGTAGATGTTGGAGGTGGTAAGGTCGGAGCAACGGGAGAGATCGACGTGTTTCAGAGCGGGACATGGTAAGGGTATGTTTTTGGGAGTAAGGAACTCGAGAACGCCGTTTACGACATGTTCGACGGAATTTATCTGCAGCGTTTCGAGCCCGGGGGTTTCAGAAAGGACGCTCGGTAGGGTACATGGATCGATGTTGCAGGCAGAAACGCGGAGCTCGACGAGAGTGTGTCGAGGTGCAAGATGGCGAAGGGTTTCGTCCACATTGAAGGGAGCGCCATGCAGGGAAAGGTTTGTTATAGATGGAGCGACGATGCTGGATAGCACGTCAAAGGGTCTTCGCACATGGCTAAACTCGATATGTCGAAGGTTGTCCATGATTATGGGGGTGGTATCTTCTAAGGGGATGATCCTGGGGATTGAGCCGTCTATAGTAAGACTCTCAAGCGACGGATTAGCTCTGAGTGTCTGCAGAGAGAGGGGTTGAACGTGACCGCGAAGGCGTAGTTCTCTGAGTTGGTTGATATGTTGGCCCCACTGGTCGTCCATTGGGACAACACCTTCAAGTTGGAGAGATTGAAGATTCCAGTCGGGACCGGTTAGAAAACAAGCGAGTTGTTCCTCGTAGGTGAGATTATCCAACGAGAGCTCTTGGAGGTTTGAAAATGGATGTGTGAGAGAGATTCTGGAGAGGACTTGATAGAGCAAACGGAATGCGGGGGCGGAAATGCGAAGGCTCGACACGTCGTTCCAGGCGATGCCTTTGAGCCCGTTCAGGACAACGTCTTGATCCACAGGTGGTACAGAGAACGAGAGTTTCATAATCCGACTTCGGGCACGTTCCATCCACAATTTTGCTTTTCGCAAGGGGTGTCTACCGGATAACACCAAAGTATGCCATGCAGAAGGGGTGTTGAGAAGGATACGACGCCAGTGCCCACAAACGTGGGACAGTTTGATGGCCCAAGTGTGATCTTCGGTGATCAGCACGCTAAATATCTCAACAAGGGTCTCTACAGGCAATTTGCCCAAGAGGTAGCTGGTCTGGGAGCGTTGTTTATCGGCGGCTGCCTGCGCGATAACGGCCTGATCTCGAAGTTCCGTCAACTGAGTGCGGCGCTGGACTTCATTTGGACGCAGACGGGTCAAAGCATGGTCAGCCATCTTGACGGCAGAGTCATGCTTCTGGATGGAATTGAAGAGACGCGCTGAACGCGCGTAACCCTGCCACCGATCGGGTGCAAGGTCAATAACGCGTTTAGAATCGCGCAGAGCAGCTTTGTGATTGCCAAGCTTCTCGTATACGGCGGCACGCGAATCATAGATAGTAAAGTTATCACTTTGCAGCTCAGCTGCCTGTCCGCAAAATAAATCAAAGAGCAGCGCTGTACTTGGAAATCTTACTTGGTTCATGTGATTGAGTGCTTCTTGCAAGTCACCGCACTTGAAGCAGGCGACGCCTTTCTCAAACGTCGCTTTCCACGACATGGTGGTAAGAAACAAAGAATGAAGCCGAATGTACCGCATACCATGATGATTGTGTGGTACCACGTGACCGCATATAAAGGAGAAAAAAAGAAAAAGATGAGGTCTTGCCAGGACTCGAACCTGGGTTTTGGGAAGATGGTATCAGAATCCCAAGTGATAACCGCTACACTACAAGACCACTTGCTGAGAATTTTTTCCGAGTCAATATTAAATCTATTATCATTGTAGACTGCACCGCGTTACCTTCAACTACCTACACCATAGCCCAATTGCCTACTGCAGGCGTCCTAGGGTGACAGTACTCGTAAGTACTGAACCCAGTAAAATGACGCCCAAGAGCCCAAACTTGGAATGTGCCTGGTCCGAGTCTATTGTCGCCTGTCGTTATGTGATGGTAATAGAATAAATTGCTGAACGCTAAGCGCTAATTGAGAATCTTGTGGCTCCGAAGCGAAGAAGACATTTGGCTGATGATTTACAGACGCTAGGTTGGATCGCCCAAACTTGTGAGTAACATGCTGGTTTGCATGGCAGTGGTCAGTCTATCACCGGGTGGGGGACTTGAGTGATGGTGTGAACAAAGCAAGGTCCAAGCGACAAAAGCTGTGATCTAACCACTCAAAAGGCCACAGTCCACTCATCTTGCTGTCCTTCGCAGCATGATGAGTACCAACCCATCTCACATCCTCATCGCCCGCAACTCTCGCGGTCCTAACAACCCTTCCGCGTCGCTCAGCTCGCCAACAGAGACCCACGCAGCCGCATCGGGCATATTCCGTTCCTCTGGCTCGCCACCCTGGTTGCTGGAGGAATGTGATAACGACGAACTCGTCACGGAATTGAACCTGTACGAATCAGATCGAGCCATAGAGGTCGACGAAACATTCACTGGAAACGGGAGATTTCCTGGGACCGTCAAAATCGTCGTTGAGAGTACAACGTTCTGGTAAGCTACTTCAAGGCCACTCGTGGCACCACATGGGAACCGGCGCTAATCGCCTCCGTAACAGGGCCCACAAGGAAGTCCTATTCTTCGCGTCCCCATTCTTCGAGGCTGCTCTCAGTGGCAGCTGGCTAGAGACTGGACGTCCACCATCAATGTCTTCAGTTATCACTATCTCCCAGCCACCCACTATTCCGGGAAGCAAGAGACAAACCAATACACCCACACCCATGACATTTACCCCTGAAGAGGATACCCAGGACAGTGTCAGCGACACTGCATCTGACTGCTCGTCTCCCGTGGAGATTGAAAACCCACCCGCGAGCGAGAGTGAATCAAGTGACGAGCCCGAGGAACCGGAATCTGCGACAAGCGAGCGCAAAGCGCACTCCCGGGGAGCCAGTCTGGCCAAGCTTCAGGGCTTTGACAAAGGGAAAGCTAAAGAAATAGACCAACCCGAACGACGCGGATCTCACAACACCCTTGCCACCATGAAGAAACGACGCCGGACTCACGATCAAGATGCTGTTATTGTCCTGAAAGAAGAAAAGGCTGGCATATTCCACGACTTCCTCAAATTCGTGTACCCGCAGTACGTTGGCTTGATGCTCGTTCACATACACACTTGTATCCTGATCCCCACGTCCCCAGTCTGCAATGCAACATCGCGTGGAATAACGTGGAAGGCCTCATGAACATTTCTCACAAACTCTGTGTACCGACCCTCCAACAAGAGTGTCTCACCTTCCTCCTCACCCACGCAGCTGGTAGGCCAATCAAAGCCATGCGCATCGCGGAGCTTTTCGAGGAAGAAGAGCTTTACCGTGAAGCCAGCCGTTTCGTGCTTGATAACCCCGGCGGATGGCCTGAGGATGAGTTAAGCACACTAAGCCAAGAAACCCTCTTGAAACTCGAAAAACGGTGAGTAGATTTGTCATCCTGGTTCTCGCCCAACTTGACTCAGTGGTTCGAAAGGCGCAATTGGTTCCTTGAGCGCGTGCTCAAACTCGGTCTGACGCCCCTGGCGAAGGAATACCAATGTGTAAGTCGTTGGTATGATGCGTTGTACCCAACTCACCTATCACCCTGCTATCAACAGTGCTCGAACTGTCCTGACCCAGCGAACTGCGCCCGCCTGCTTGAAGAGAAATGGAGACAAGCCTACAATGCTGTCTTTCGATTCGGTCAGTGCTTGTCTGCGACTACTATCTGGCCTCTCACATTGACGCGTCAATGCCTCCTAGGACCGTGTCAACCCTCGATGGTTTACCGTTACCTCCGCAATCTCGAAGGCATCAGTCCCCCGCTCTCCCTCACCCATCTCGCGTGTCAAACGACAGCAAAAGCGTTCACTGCAACCTGTAAGTGACATCCGTTCCCCCTTCGTCTGCACACACACCCGACATGATATAACCCCCAGTATTCGACCGGATGTTCTCTCTCGGTCTGCGGCCCGAGGCCGCGGTACCACCGCTAGGTGTTCGTGTCGCCGCCGTCGCCGCAGGTCCACGTCGACATTTCCTCTACTGCACCCTCAAGCCTGACAAACCTGCCCCTCGTGCACGCCGCTCCCGTGAATTCCCCTGATTGGCGGCTAAGGCGTCTGACCCTCTCCTTCACCCTGTACGATACGCTGGATCCTTTAGACCTTTTTTATTTTATTTTTGCTATGCTTGGCTTACCTTGCGATCCTCCATCTTGTACCACACCTCACGCATCCTCATTCTCATCCTCGTCCTCGATATCCTTGACTCTCTCAATCGCTCTCATTCTTGTGCTCGCCTTCCCTCGTCTACTTTTTAGCTTGGGGTAGTATGTATTTCCCGAATTATGTACTTCTATACATCCCCTGGTATCGAAAATGGGTATCCATGAGAATGAATGCTAGCAAACACTAGTAATACTATAAGGACAGTGATCGGACAGGATATAATGCCAAGAACATGACTTTGGGAGGGCAAATAGTTTTGGAAACAAAAAAAAAGGGGTGAGGCCCCTCATGCGATGTGAAAAAGGGAGATAGCCCGGCCAGGCCAACCCAAGAAGCGAATGAGAATCCGAACCAATTACAATCGAGAAAAAGAGAGAGATTGGATAATTTAGTAAACAAGCGACATACAGCACACACAAAAAAGGGAGTGGAATGGAACGAACGAACGATCAACCGCATCGAACAGACCTTGCGAGAATACGGGGAATACAATACAATTAAAAAAGGGTCGAATCAATCAAGCTTTTTGAAACATGATGAGAGAGGCATGGGACGGGATGAGATGGTATAAAATGGGAAGGGGGGAATCACTGGAGGAAGACGAAGGTGGCGTTTTCGACGAGCCATTCGACCATGAGGGCTTTTCCAGCCATGTCGCTGAACTCTGAGAGTGGGTCTCTTGACCACATCAGTGTTGCTACACATGAGACATGAGATTGTTAGCCGTGATAGGCGTAAAACGATAGGGATAGCCGGCTTACGTCCAAAGACAACACCGAGGTTTCGTGCGTTCATCAGATTTGCGTCGCTGTGTTCTTGCACGCTGGATACCATCATGAGTCACTGGACAAGCCGCCAAGCTTAGAGACGAGTACTCACCGGTGGAGATGGAGTACAAGGAGCCGTAGCGTGTGATAGTGTTCGCTTGGAAGGCGATTGACAAGCTCTTGTAGGCGTTCCGTCTTGACTGCGGGATCCTTCAGCCCAGCTGCTGCGATGAACTCTTCGTGCAGATCAAAGGTCAACAAGGGAGCAGGGAGCGAGCGGAAGTACGTCTTCAATACAGACGTCACGGAACATATGTCGTTGAATCGATCCGTATCCGTGAGGTCGAAGGCGGCATAATCTCCTCGGTCAAACAGCTGAGAGATGACCTTTGTTTGGCCAGCACCACCTGTCTTGCGGTATATCCCCTCAAAGTCAAGCGCTGTGTGACGATCAGGAAAAGGTAGTTGCACGATGAAAGGGGACACTGACCCAGTATCTCGACAGCTTCTATACACTTTTCAACGATGACGGGAACCTTGCGGTCACCCCATCTTAGGTCCGATTTCACTTGCTCAACAAGGTCACGACCAAAGATCGACGGTGCTGTCAAACCAGTGAATTACAGTCCCCATTTTCACAGACATGCAACGTACGAGGTTGCACGATCCCATTGTGCTGCGAGCATGCCAAGCCGACTTGTTGTACACATCTCGAATGAACATTGATATGACACGCTGACAGCCGATAAGTAAACCCAACCAACCGCGAC
>JBBPJZ010000063.1:0-42857 GCA_038089015.1 Chalciporus aff. trinitensis
GATCGATCTGTCTCCGAGACAAGATATTCCCTGCATGATGTCACTGCGAAGGAGGTGAAGAGCGCGGGCCCGGGACTTTATTGGAAGTTGGAACCGCTTCATTTGACTAGCCTACAATTATCACTTGAATTCACGTCGGCTCTCGGAACCAACACCCGAGATCAGTTGTTCAATACGGTTGGAAGGCCAGCGAGCTTCATCTTGACGCCAATCTCAAACAGATAGTCGAGACACTGGTAAGATTTCAGTAAACTCTCAGGATCCTGACCAACACGCCCTCACCTCTGTTTGAGTCTTTGCCTTCTGCCAATCGTCCCCTGTTAACACAAACGTAAGAACGAACTCACTTCGGCATCTAGTTCGGGCATACCCCAGACATAGATTCCATGTCTTCTCACAAGCACGGCGGGGGCATCAGGGTATTTTTCCATCGCCCCTGCCATACTGTCCTTCAGATCCTCCTCGTTTGGCGTGTTTGCGATGATTGGAACTCTGAGGGTATCAAGGTATGAAAGCGTAGGTCCATTTCCGCCAATGCGGACCCCCTTAATCATCTGTATTATGTTGAAAAATGCTCATTTTTTGAGTGAGAGGATACCCTTACCTCCTACGCCAAACAATAAAGTGAGCTAAAACTCGCAGTTGTCTGAGAAGAAGACGATGCATACCTGATGTGATATTTCGAACACATCACCCTCCCATAAGAGCGTCGCCATGACCGCATTCTGTGAGTGGGTATGAATGCAGCTTCCTGCGTTTCGCTGCACGAATGCATTCCAGAAAAGCGGTGTGCAGGCCGACTCCTTTAAGTTTAGCTTGGGGCGACGAAGGAAGACGCGATCGGCGTGTGGAGAAGCAGGGGGCTGAGGGTATGGGAGAACGAACATGTGCGAAGGCTCGATACGTTCCTTCTGTACTCCCGAAGGCGCGATGTATACCTTATCTCTGGCATGCAGAGTGATCAGCAAGACGGTGAATTGTAATCAACACTGAGAGACCAATACCCTGTGCGGATGCAAATCCCACCTCCAGTTCCAGTGACCCAGCCAAGTCTGTAGAATGAAGCGCATAGTTCAGGGATGAGGTTTGCAGGCTAGCCATGCATGTGATCTGGGTGTTTGCTCAGTCGTCTGCGGTGCATAGAAGATACCTACGTGCAATGGATCGGACGAGATCACAAGTGCGTCATCCTCATGAACTTCGGACATAGTGAGCTCGGGGATGGTTCCCTTTCTGACAAGCTCGAAAATGTTTCAGAAACCAACCCTAGTTGGCCAAAAAAGATGAAGGGTCGAGATCACATCCCGCCGCACCCGTCACAAGGGGGTCGATTTCCTCTTTCGTTCTTGAGTGGTATGCCGAGATTTCGCCGGGCAAAGGCACCTCAGCCTTACAGCTTGTAGTAACTTACTTACGCTGGCATGCTGGCAGTGTCGGAAGAAATGAACGTAACCCCCTAGAGCCTGTTTTGAACACCCCTGGCGGGATGCTTGAGTGTCTACCGCGAAGGTGTCCTACAATGGACTCTAAGGCTGTGAATATTCCAGTACGTGACACCGGCTCGGGCGACGGTATCCAACGACGCAGCCATCCTGTATCGCTGGCTCTTGTACTGATGAGGGGCGCGAACTAGTTGCCCACCCAGACTAATAAGCCCGCGTGAACATAAAATGTGGGGTATATACTGCGGATGGGCGCTCGTAAACGATCCCTTCTCCCGAGTAGCATCATCAACATGGACTCAACAGAGACGCTCGTCAACCCCGTCCCCCCGACGCCCTACTATTTTAGTATCGACAGCATGAAAAACACAACCATCTACGCACACCCTTCCTGTCCTCTTTACACCGTCTCCACCGATATCAAGACCGACAAGCAGACCAAGGTGTCCAATGCTCAGACCGGGCGCCTGATCGCGGAAGTTGACCGCAAGGATCTCTTCCCAGATACGATTACTTTCCCAGACCAGAATAACGGTCAGGCGGCCAATTTGCACAAGTGGTTGGAGAAGAGCAGACTTCCAAATGGATAGTAGGTCGCGGTGTTACCCTCAAACCCTGATGGCCTGGTGAAACTTTCCATTGATAGTCAGGTGCATTTGATGCAAACCAGTGCCGGATCATATATGTGGAAATCCGATGCTACTCACCGCTTGGGGGTGGGTACATTTCTCGATGCCGATGTGGATGTGCCAATCTAACCATGCGCGATCAATCCTAGTTATACACAAGGGATGATCCGACGCGGTGTATCGCATATCTGCAGCCCTCTTCGGTGACGCAGAAAGTCACTCTCGTCTTGGAGTCCTCGGCGGAAGCATTCCGCGACGAGATTGTGGTAGCGTCTCTGATTCTCGAACAGCGACTGCGCATTACAGAGAGAAATATCAATGTCGGAGGGGGTAAATTCGAGCAGAAGAAGACGGTCTTTGGGCATTACGCGCATACCTGATTCGCGTAGATTGGTTATTGCCGCAGAGTCCGTGGTGTATCATCAAAAATAGATGTCATGAGAGATAATAATGTACAGCAAATCGACAGCTGTGGAGATACAGATGAGTACACGGTTGTCGTCTCAGAAAATTGCGGGATGGACTTACTGATCACGATGGGAACCTAACCCCAGGCTTACCCTCTGAAGTGATTCGCCTTTATGAAGGGCATCGGTGTCACGACGGCTGTCCGGAGCTTGTTTCGAACCTCCACCTCGAGTTCAGTGTCCTTTTTGTGCCACCCAGACTCCACATAGGCCATAGCAATGTTCATGCCTAAGGTAGGTGATGGGATACCAGATGTCACAGTTCCTGATGGAGAGCCCCCCGTCAGATTAGATAAACAAACACGCTAATGGGACACCAACCAATTGACTCTGATCCAGATGGTGCAAATACTTTTGCACCCTCTGCAACCAAGGATCAGCACGCAAATACGAGATTGGAGGATACTGAGACTGACGCCTGGCAGGAGCTCCTTCAACAACCAAACCAACACGACGACGTGGAGGGCCATCTTTCAAATGCTTAAGGACCTGCTCTGCACCAATAAAGTCACCCTTTTCCCTTCTGTCCTTTCCTGCAAAAATCATAAGGGAGAAACCCGCGCTTATGGGTTCCAAAACCCACCAATAAGCCAATTAAGACCAGCTTCGACCGGCGTGGTATTGTCATCAAGATCATTGCCATACAGACATAGACCGGCTTCTAAGCGTAAGCTGTCTCGAGCACCAAGGCCGGCGAGTTGCACGGGCGACTTGGAGAGGAGTCGTGTGATCTCGACTGTGTGTGACGGAGGAACGGAAATCTGTGAGTTGTCGTTAGTAGCGCGCAACTTCACTTCGCGCTATACACATGCCTCGAATCCGTCTTCGCCGGTATACCCCCCTCTAGCTACATGGAGGGCGAGGCCTTGGATTGGGATGAAAGCAGATTTTCCGAAAGTCAAAATCTTAAGGTCAAAGGAAGTGAGACGCTGAAAGTATTCTGCTGCCTGAGGGCCTACAAGGGAGATTAACACGCCGTAGCAAGCGAGACCGTGACCAAGTACCCTGCAATGCGACGAGACCCCAGTCCTCAAGCAACTCGTGTTGAACCTTTCCATCCTTCGCTCGTTCACTCGAATTCCACTCCTCCAGCTTGGTTCGGAACCATGCGAGATTCTTGTCTCGTGTCCCTGCGTTGGTCACAACGTAAAACGCCTCCTCGGAATGCCTCGTGATCATTGTGTCGTCAATGATACCACCGTTCTCGTTGAGTAAAACGGACAATGTGGAGGAGTATGGGGCGAGTGTTGATAAGGAGGAAGGTGTGAGCCACTCAAGGAAGGCGGTCACGGTACGACCACGGAAGCTACGCGGATCAGCTAGAAGGTCAAGCATGGCGAATAACACACTTTGATTGAAGCATGTGCCCAACGTCGAACAATCCTACTTGAGTGCGAACATGGTTGTGACTGGCGACTAGTTGAACCCAAGTGAGCCAGGTTCAGCAAAGCAGCAAGGAACCCACGTTGTCCTACAGATCCATAGGAAAGCGGCATCGAGTACCCAGCAAATGGTACCATCTTGGCTCCATTTTCAATGTGGAAGTCGTAAAGACCCGTCTTTCGAAGCTGCAACTTCAACGCTGAGAAACGTACACTGGTGGACAAACCTGGGTACTTACGCTTTCGCTGGTAGCCACTCCCCGCGTTTGCCACCTTGTGACAGACCGCGTAGATGCAGTACATCTCAACTCGGAAGCAATCAAACGTCTTGCACTTTGAACAATCAACATTTCGAGATGGTAAAAGGGAGTGGACGTTTGAACTCAACCACTGGGTGAACCGGCTAAGTGTCCAGCGTTTACAGACGGTTGCCCTAACAGTTCATTCAGTTCCGCACCGTCACTCCGCATTCTCCGCACTAAATACAGGGACTGATTGCCGGCGGGTACTCCGTTAACGTATAACTGCATACAGCCTGCCGTCACCCCTGTGCGTGTCACTAATTGGTTTTAAATGTGATGGTCTTCTCGGGGCTGGTTTGGTATACTCCAGGTGTGCTAGACGTCATTAGACCACCGTTCTGCCTCGGTTCTGCCTTAAGCTGACCATCAGCCCAACCTGAACATTCAAGTCCGGCACACCTTGATACCTCGCACTAGAATAGGCTAATCAAACGTAAACCACAAGATGACACCGGTTTGGCTCAAGTTCCCGCAAAGGTCACCAACAGAATTTCATGCCTCATGCCTCGTTGGACGGGAACCCATTACAGCCGTTTGCAAAGCTCTGAGGAAAACACGTCGGAAAAATCAAGCCTTCGGTGATAGCCGAGGTAGGACCCCGAACCCTCCTTACCTAGCTCGCCCATGTTTACAATACTGTTGCATCGTGTCCGTCATGCCTTCGCCGCCGCAGACACCCACTCCCAACCCAGAGAAGGAGTATGCTTTCACAGTTGCTCTTATGGCCTATGCTAACTTCCAAAGAAGAGGAGTCAGTCAAAGACGAAAGGGCTTGTTTTTGCCATCAATGGCAGTAACTATGTCGAATTTCTATAGCGTATACTTGACAAGCACAGGAAGAGCCAATACAGGGTGACTGAGCGGAAATGGTTTCCGTTCAAGTTTGCACTGCCAAAGGCGAAAAGGTTCGCCAATGCGGTTCATATAGAGGGTCTGTAAATGCTCGCTCCGCTCAGCAGCTGCAAAAGAGATGACCTTTCGGGTAAGGGAAAGGCGTTGAAGCTCTCGGGAGAGGGTAGCGAGTGTTGCAAACATTTGATGCTTATCCCAAAGCTCGTGTTGAAGCCCGTCAAGATAGATGGTGCTGCAGTGTTGGATTACGGAGTGGATGAAGGAAATATCAGTTGAACTGAGGATATGGCGGCACCCAATGTTCCGAGAGTACATATGAGGGTTGTGCACGATGCCAAAGCGTTCGTAGAGACTGAGGGTCTCGTAGACGAGGGGATTTTTTGATGCCGAGAAGGCCGCAGATCTTCTTGACACTGTATCCTTTTTGAAAAAGGACAGGGATGTGCGCTTTTGTATCGTTGGATACAAAGTGGGCTGGCACGGGGCGAAGGGGACTGTACGTTGGTACACCCCAAGCCAGGTGAGTTCGGGGTCCTACCCTGGCTATAGCCGAAGGCTCGGTTTTGCGAACGTGTTTTCCTCAGAGCTTTGCAAACGGCTGTAACGTCGAACCCCCCGCTGTGAACATTAACCTCGATTCAAGATGTTCTCACTTAGCTGAACAATCAAGTGCAGTGGTTTTCACCGACCACGTTACCCGAGAACGCGGGACAGCGACTTTCCCAAGTTCATTTTTCATATGAGCTCATTTGTCTCCGATCTCGGGTCCCACAGGTAAAAGGTTCGCTTGTTTGCCCGTCACTAACTAACGACGAGCGAAGTTGCTACGGGTCGAAGGGTCCAAACGCAGAAACTCCAAATCGGGTGTGGAATTTCGTCATGGGGAGGCACGTACCTCAGGAGGATTGTATTATAAGTACCCACCACGTTCCTTCCTGCTATGCTCCAGAACTGCCACCAAGGCGGTCAGACGCCCTCTCTCTAATGGACTCAGAGCTCACCCTCGTCGCCGATGCTCCTCCGACGTCGTATTACCTGAGCAACACAGACCTCAAGGACGCCGTGGTCTATGCTTGCCCCGCTGCCCCGCTGTACCAGATCGCAAGCGACTCGAAACACATCGAGATCAGCGACGCAACCACACCCAACCGAGTTATTGCTGTGCTCCACCGCAGAGATCTGCTGCCGGATATCATTTCTTTTCCCCACCGCAACGGAGGTGCCCAAATCAGCCTCCAGAAGTGGCTCAGGAAGTCCAAGCTGGCTGATGGAAGGTGAGCGATCATGCTTGATGCCATTGTATCATAGATTAATCGTCATCTGTGCAGTCTTTCGTTCACAGTGGAAACTGAGTATGGGCCGTACCTTTGGCGAGTCATCTCCAGATACCGTCACAAGGTTAGTTGAGCTGTCAATGACGACCAATTTCCGCTACTGACCGTGTTTGTCATACAGCTTTACGCTGACTACGATCCCGAGAAACCTGTTGCCTCATTTCATCTTCATCAATCTCTTGCACACGGCAAGCCTGCGTTCATCCTAGAATCTGTGGCGGAACCTGTGAGAGACGATATCGTGGTGGCTTACTTAGTTCAAAGGCACCGAGTGATGATGGAAAACAAGGCGCTGGAGCTCTTTGTGGGTACTAAATGATGTGTACGATGATAGTTCGGGTTTTGCTCTTAATTATTTAAACATAGTTTAGTTTTGCAGAATGGTCCGCATTCATACGATCTGATCTGCGCTATCCGAAATGTAATCAATGCCACTTGAGGTAGTGACTTTTTATATGAACGTGTTATCGTGCCTTCGTCGCTGGCTGTATGAGCATGGAGGCGGAGTTGCTACGACTGTTTCCGAGCCTTGTCTCATGTTCGGTCCTTGTAGGGCTGACCTATCTGCTGTCGTGGCGGTGCTTTCTTGATCCCTGCGGCCTCCACCCTACGCCAACCCTGTCATGGATGACAATTAAATACTACCTATATAAATAATAAACTTCAGTTAACCTTGACTCAGAGAGACAGGCTCAGGGAAACTGACCATCAGGGTTCAATTGTCACACCTGACAGTGTAACTGATACCCCAGATCATTGTCCAATCTGGCCATATTTCGATGGGAACGTTCAAGTTATGATACACAGGACAGGGGTGAAAATCCTAACAGAACATTGTTGCTAAAGTCTACACACCTTGAATTCTTTCGCTGGGGTTATTCTGCTTAACTTTCTAGCTAAGTAAGTAGCCTAACATGCATTAATGTGACGATATGGTCGTTTGTGAAGTTCTCGCAATATTTCCTTTTCGAGTCAATGATGATTCAAATCTTATACTTTCGTACCATTTCCTCCATCATCTCTATGTCGTCTACCACTCCCATCAAGATATCGTTTGACGCCCTTTCAGGCGTCGACGGATCAGCTCGGTTCTCCGTTGGAGACGCCACCGCTCTCGCCTCTGTTAGCGGTCCCGTTGCTGCTCGACTGGCAGCTGAGCATCCTGCCCGCGCCACGGTCGAAGTCCACATCCGACCTCTCTCATCTGTCCCTGGCACGACAGAAAAACACATCGGAACTGCCCTGAAAGGCATCATCGAACGTGCCTGCATTCTAGTCCATCATCCACGAACGCTTATCCAAGTAGTCGTCCAAGCACTTTCGCCTCCGACGGACGCCCTCCTCGCAGCCGAGATCAACGCATGTAGTCTTGCGCTTGTGAATGCAGGTTCTATCCCTATGAGGGGCATCGTATGTGCAGTTCATGTAAGTCGAAGAAAGTCGGGGAGTCGAGTGGAGTTTGTGCTGGGTTGGGAGGATGAATCAGATGGCGGTGGATGCTTTGCTTTTCTGTTCGGCGCAGATCAAGTCGGCACGGAGGGAGATGTCCCTCCATCCAAGCTAGTATGGACAAACTACTCTGCCATCTCAGGGAGCTCGCTCTCTTTTGGAGAGCTATCTCAGGCAGAAAAGGTTGCCAACGAAGGCGCGGCCGTGGTATGGATAAAGATGAAGGAGAGCCTTCTTCGAGATTTATCAAGTGCCAGTGATGATAGTGACATGGAGACATAGGCTACCAGTCATTCGGTTGCTGACTCGTGCAGACTGTTGCTATACGTAAGTACAGCCGAACCCTTGTCAATGCAATTGGGTTTCAAACGCAATGCGGTTCCAGACTACTTGATTGCATGGTTTTACTCTCCTTTTCCATGGTTTTACGATAAGGATGACGGGGATCACGCAGAGTACATGCTATGCTCTTGATAAGAGCAAAATACAACGTCCGCGTCTGCGTCTTGTTGGATCACCATTCTGGTCCTTCCCTATGATACCTCCCCATGACATATCATCGCGAACAACCAGATTCAATTGCCTGAATACGCTAGCACTATTACGTTTTATCCCTTCTGCGATGGTGCATGTCCAGCTAGCTCCTTCGCGGTAAAATCAACGATCTCATCGCTGGAAGGACGTGTTTTTTTGGCATCACCCATCGCCCAACATCTTTGCACAAACGCCCATCGATGATCCGTGACCAGAGCATCGGTGGGACGTCTCGGAGTAACCCCACTCGCAATCGCATGCACGATCGGCCCCTCGCGCATGTAGTAGTGATAAGGGACCTTTCCGGTCAATGTCTATCAGTCGTTTATTTGGGTCAGAGCATACGACGTCGAACAAGATATCAGTACCACGAACCTGTAGCATAATAGATCCAAATGAGTATGCATCGGTGCGTTTCGTTGGAAAAGCTATCGCATCCTCGTTGCTTTCGGTTGGACGAAAGTCGAGTAATTCAGGGGCCGACCATCGAAGGGTTCCTCGAGCCTGGTATGAGCTCGAGAAAGACATGATCCCCATTGTATTCAACACATTCGAAAGACCGAAATCGCATATGCAGGCTCTTCCGTTCCCGTGGATGAGCACATTTGACTGGATGGATGATGTATCAAGACAGTGGCAAGATGGAATGTTAAATGGATGTCATACACCAGAGAGGTCACCGTGGACGATAGAGCGTGAATGTACTAAAAATGTGTTCGTCCACGTTAGGGGTACTGGCGAGATCAAGGTTGCTTACAGTAGTGTAGACCAGAAGCTACGTCGTTGGTCTGCAGGATGTATGTCAGCTTACTCTGCAAATGAAGCTACTAGCACACACCAGCACAAGGATTTCCGTTTCCCCCAGGCTCTCGTAGCGATCATTGAGATAAGCTGTGAGAGTACCATTTTCTGCCCAAGGACAAACCATGGCAGGAAATCGTCCGAATCCCTCGGCTGTGCCTAGGAGGGGGAGGACATTGAAATGGTCGAGTTGAAACCAGACCTTGATCTCTCGGCTGAGTCGCTGTTTCGATTGCGGTATTAGCTATTCTAGTCGGTCCGAAGGCCATCTAATGCGTCTGCTTACCCTCTTTTTCTTTTCCAAATTATCGCCATCTTCTGCATAGGTTTTGATAGATTTGATCGCGACCTGGTAAGATGGTCAGCAATATCTTTTGCCGCATCGTTATCGCTTACTTTGATTGGCCCTGAGAGTGAATTGTAAGTACCCCTATAGATTTCCGCGAATCCACCAGATGTATGTGGCTCGTTATGTTCACGCACGATGTCGTTTGTGATGTCATTCGGGGAACTGGTTGTACGTTATTCCAGCGTAAGTCAACGGTAATCACTTCTCTGGTGTGACAGCTTACTCATCGGATGCATGGCGCAAGGCATTTTGTGGAGAAGATTTCAGGATCTTCGAGCTTGGGATGTTGTTAGCCGGCTTGGGAAGATTCTGCTCTCTCGCTTTCACCTGTAAAACAATGTGTACTGTGCCAAACGCATATTTGTATGTTATACTTACCATGCTACCAGGAGTCTGACTCGCCTGCGTGCTAACATACGTACAATCGGCAGGGATCTGCCAGATGTAAACATTGGTGTCATCCGTTCCACAGACAACGTGGGTGCCATCTGGCGAAATGGCAATATGTCGCACGTATGCTGCATGTTGGAGGGGGGGCATCCATTCTTGTTGCGTCTCTGTATACCAGACCCGAGCGGTTCTGGCATAATTAGACGCGACTGCGATGAACCGCCCGTCTCGTGTGAGAGAGAGGTGAGTGATACCCAATACATGGGCTTCCCATTCGAAAAGCGTAGAGCCTGTGGACGGATCGATGCATTTCATCAGCTGACCTGACGATGCGTATATCTGCTGGCCACTGGGCGACCATGCGAGTGACCGTGAGGCCACTTTGATCGGTGGAATCAAGAGATCACCAGAATGGCTGTTCCTGATTCGGATGTCGTTCACGTCGGTACTTGCGATCTTGAGTCCATCAGGGGAGAAGACGACAGATGCAATAGAGTCGGCATGCCCGTGGAACGGGCCTGAGATCTGCTCGCCCGTCGGCACCGCCCACACGATCACTGTCGTATCCCCCGACCCGCTGGCAATCCTGGCTGAATCGTTGGAAAATGAGAGGGAGTCTACACCACTTAGGTGACTACCCTTTGACTCGATGACCTTTTCGTGTGTTGTGGCATTCCATAGGGTCACATTCCGTTTCCCCACAGGCGCAATCGCTACCCATCGTCCGTCGCTCGAAACAGTCATCGCCTCCACCGTGCCGTTACCGTCCATAATGGTGGACAGCTCACGACCACCTTCTACCCCCCACTTCCTCACTGTCCCGTCCATTGACCCACTGATAATCTGACTGCAATCAGGGAGGAAGGCGACCGAGTAAACCGCTCGCGTGTGACCAGCTAGCACCAATGGAGGGTGAGTTTCGCTCGTATCTGAGTCGCTGTGATCGGGTTTCATAGTCGAGTCATGTAGTCAAGGAAGTTGCAAGGGGAATTGCGGTGGATGAGTTCAAGGAAGGCTTGAAACAATATCCCTTGACCCATCCCGGTTTGGTTCATGGTTCCGGTGTGCGACTCGGTACTTCAAGCTTCAATTCCGGTGGATGGGGTTTACACGTCCTTGAAGGAGTGCAGTAGTTGTACTAACTATTGTCCGTTTGGGTACTACACATTCTACTATGTCAGAAATTCACCGCTACTCCGCTTGAATAAAAGTCAGCGAAAACTTGCTTCTAAACCGAAGGTGGGGCGCTATCACAAAAATCCTGTCATCAACCGGTGCATGCACATATAAATACTTATATCCCCCAGTATGCGAAAAAAAGGACCGGTTGGAGTCTGCCGATACGATTCAAAGTCGAGAGGCCTTGGAGGATAGGGTTGCCAGGCGTCATGATATTACGAGGGCCGCTTCAAATGCGAAGTCGCATGTAGTGGGTGAAACTACACAAGGCAGTTGGTCAGTAAAACTGCGGACATCCAGTCAGAATGGTTGAATATTCCGTCAGTGGGTTCAGAAAGCCACGCCAAGTAAGCACTTACCTGATCTAGTCCACCTGTTGATGATACGCCACCCTGCCCCCCGTCGGAGTGATGATCTTGTTCTTGGTGTCCAACGTTTTGACTAGGCTGAAAATTCGTACATCCACGTCAGAAAGCGAGATAGCAGGGTCACACCGAAGTGCTTACACCAGCAACCAAATTATTTCCCGATGCAACTCCTGCCGCACTATGACCATGAGTAAGACCCGTGAGACCCTCCTCCCTCGGGACAATGTCGATCAAAAAGTCGAATTGGTCTGACTTTGCGAGCGCTTTGGCTATGTCCGCGCGAGATAATGTACGTCGTTTATTCGAGTCCGCGATGATGAAGGCGCGAGCTGTGATTTCAGATATGAAGACTGTGAAGGTCAGAATGCTATCAGCAACGAGATTGGAATGCTGGGTTTGCAGGAAAACAAGCTAGGGGAATACGGAGGATACGCGCGTGCTGGACGACTCTGGAAAAAAACGGATGAATGATGCGCACTTTCACAAGCTTTGCAAAATAAGATGGGGGCATCAGCAGCAATCATCTGCAGGTTATATTTCGTTTGATACATGACATATGAGCTCACTGTGGTTCGCGTACCTTCACGTCTGGATCACTCTTCATCACCTTTTTTATCCTCGCCAAGGGAAGTGGTGGGTGCCTGTAATCAGGCATTTCTTGTTCTGCAGCATCGACTTGTCTTTGCCAGAAGGAGCGCAGGAAGTCGTTGAGGGGCTCCCCAGGCTGGACGTAGGGCGTGGTTGGTGACATTGAATCTGGTCGTGGGAAGGACACACAGTCAACGTCGGGCAATCTCAACCCTAACCTCATCTTAGGGTCAATTATATATGTCAGGTCGGAAACTGTTACTGGTTCGAATCGCGGGTATTTGGGCTGTATTCTCAGCGGCTGCTCAGCGTGCTCAGAGCCCTCTTGATTACTTCCTCGTCGCACACCGCGATATGACATAGACATCAACCCACCCAGCTATCATCACAAAGCTGATCCAGCCAAGAGTTCCGGTGCATGTAGACTGTAGTAACCGCACCTTTCATTTGCTGGTATCCACATACCACCGAACCGGTCCTTTCGTGTAATACCTGTCTGGGCCTGGGCCCTTAGCAGAATCTTTACAGACACGTTGCAGGCGTGCACCTTCTAACCTAAGGGTTTCTCTCATATGGGGAGCAGCCCCATGGATGTTTTGTATTTTGTCTTAGATCCTTCCTCCTTGGGCACTTCTTCGATCCCCCCTCCAGCTTTCCCAACCCCAGAAATGATCCCCCGCATCAATTTTCCTTGACCATGAACATCGGTCTACGCAAAATGAAGCCTGATCTATCACAGACGGTGTTCATTACATCTACGCGATCACCAATCACTGACACCCGTCATTTCTGTTGACGATTGTGGGTTCCATTCTAAGGTTTCACGTATTAGGTGGAACGAGGAGACCCGTCCTTTCTCCGTGCCGATGCACGCACAATCCATGTGCACATCATGAGAGGCAATCAGCTCTTGTTAGTTCTCGGCTTTCCTCCGGACCGTTCGACTCAATGCTACTTGGATTTAGCTCCGCGATCTCAGAGGGACCGATAAACGAATATATTGCTAGCGAACGTGGGACGATGTCATCCTAGTAAGAGTTCGGATTTTGTTCTCATCGTTCCTAACAGTCAGCTTTCTGCTCATGATAACGGATGTCTCACAATGATTGACATTCTCTACGACCCGATGACAGCGAAGCAAGTGCCATTCTCTCTGTACAACCATGTGGCTTCCATCGTAACATCCATTCTATTCGATGAACATATAGGGAGTTCAGCACGTGCCCCTGCAACGGAGGTCTAGATCCCAGGATATGCACAAGTTCATACCAGGATCATCTATTCATGATACCTGATCAATATCACAGTGGTTAAGCTGGGTACACGGATGCCATTGGATTCGCTGTGGAAATATTCAAAAGCAGTCGTTGAGAGGCATCTACATGTCGTGCGGATACCTTTACCCGTAATCTGATAAAAGAGTTGACCGTCAAAAAGCGCTGGAGAGAGCCATCGGGACTGCCCAGCGCACCAATTCCTTCATTTTCGGAAACCTTCAAGTTACGTTGCGATATGCCTGAGAATTGGAAATAAACTGGGACCGTACAGCAGGGACATTCACTGGACGTCTTGACAGGTGAGCTAATACGAAGATATAAATATCCTTCAGCCTACGGAGGCTTTGGCGATGTCCGGAAATGCGACTGGCTTAGAGATATCAGGATCATTGAGGTTAGCTCTGACTGAGCCATCAGCTGGTCGCAAACAGATAATCCTTAGGTTGCGATGAAGGTTATGCGCACAAATTTGACCGAGAGGACGAGGCTATCAAGAGCAAGGTACGTGTATTTCTGCTTTGCAACCACTCATTGACGTTGTATTCTCAGAGGAAGTCAGTGGATTAGTCGCGAACTTAAGGTGTAGGCCAAACTAGAGCATGAAAGTATGTTGTCTCTGTACAACACAACTTCGATTTTAGTAGAGTTCCAGCGATGGCATGTCCTTGGATCGGAAATGTGACGTTGAATGGATACCTCGAGCGTCACCGAGAACTTTCCTCGCGGAACAGGTTACAACTTGTGAGTGACCACGCCCATTGAGATAAACAGAGCCTAAGGGCGTATTAGACACCGCAAATGGACTTCGTTACCGTGAGCTCGATTAATTTATTGTATAGTGAATGAAGTTGATTGATACCACGGCTCAGGGGTGGCATATAGCCCACGGTGACTTGACAGGGGTGAGTTCGCCGCGTAAGTTTCTGAAACCTCGAGCACTCGCTTGTCATCGTCGCCGCTAGTCGAACATCCTCATTAAGGGCAGCGGGAAAGCTTGTCTTCCGGATTTTAGCCTTTCGGTGTCTTGATGGAGGCTCGGGCAGCTCTTACTGGGCGTCAACCATCGGGGGCAGCGTGCGATGATCGGCCCCGGAACTCTTCGATGTTGGAGATGATCAATAAGCGGAGCCCGTGCAGAGATCAGCCTACCCGCAGAGTGATTTATACTCGTTCGGGTCGGTCACGCTCCAGGTGGGTTTCATCTGGTCGTTCTGGATTCGTTGTGAAGTCCATTTGGACCCATTACTACAGAAATGACGCACATTGTGGCACAAGTCCAGGTTGCGTTGACATGGGGGTTAGGGCCCGCGCGTCCCGATGAACTGTATATCGATGATGCGCACTGGGACTACTGTTGGTCACAGGATCGAAGTGTCCGGCCGACCACAGAGGCTGTTGTATTTAGTTCTATAATGTACCACTCTGAATGATCGAGATATGATGGACAAGCTCACCGCCCGTTCGGAGCCGCCACAGGCCTGGGAGTCATAGAGCGCGTGACATATTGTGACGGATCGTGTTCCAGTGTCACGCACTAATATACCGCACGCGTGTCCCCAAGTATCACATAGCAACTTCTCCCACTTTCTCTGCCTTTTGTCCTCTAATATTGTGAGTACGAGAATGAGTCGACGGGGTAACAATGTACGGGGCCCTACTTCAGCATTGACAGAGTTTCTTCGGGTACGTTCCTTCGTCGCGGCGAAGCTCTCAGGAGTTTTTGCTCACAGGGATGTTTCAAGGAATCCGGGATAAACCCTGCAACAATTGCACGCCGTGTTGGTACAAGGGACCAGGGTCAGGGTCAGAATGGTGAAAACGATGACCAGACTGCCGAGCAACCCAACAACATCGCACAACAGGAAAACGAGAACGAGACTGCCGTTCCCGAGGCTTCTACGAGCAGGAGCGGACAGAACCAAGAGACAGGAGTAAGTTACGTTCACTCGTCGTATAATCTTGTCTGAAATCGTTAGAATTCGGGCTATGCGTCCGACCAACTGGATGAGGTAGAGAAGGCGTCTCCCCCAAAGAAACGCAAAGGTGCAAAGGGCAAGTCCACGGCAGCGGCCAAGGCAAAAGCGAAAGAGAAGGCGAAGGGAGATGGAGAGTATGATGGATCCTCAGAAGATGAGTACAAAGCGCTCTCGAAGAACATGTGGTCAATGGGTGGCAACGGGGGTGGCAAGCCCCCCGTCGGTAGTTTTGAAACTTGCGCCCGGTGTGAAAAGCAATTTACAGTGGTAAGGGTAACTCTCTTTTCGATAGAAACGGTTTCACAGTTTTTCTCAGACGAAATATACAATGGCAGCAAACCCGCCTCCAGGATATCTCTGTCATCAGTGTGCGAAGGCGTCCGGGGCTGATCCGTTCAAGAAACCAACTGCTTCGAAAAAGCGCAAGCCGGCAGCTGAGAAACGAGAAGTTATCAGTTATGAAGAGCGCCGGTTTCCGACGTTGGCGTCCTTATGCATTGAGGTAATTACACATACACCCTGTGCGGAGGGAATATCTCATTGTACGTCCTGATCAGCTCATTGGGAAATACATCGACGATGTCGAGGCGCTCGGCAATATTGGTTCCGTCAATATGAACGAAATTGCGAAGACCCTTGCTAAGAACCGAGGCCTGTGAGTGGCACTTGTTACCCAATTCTCAGTTTTAATCTGGCGAGATTCAGAACTCCGGAAAACGCTACATTATTTTATGATGTACGAAACGAGAGGCTTCGCCTGTATGATGCAACCAGTAAGCCTGAGCCTTTTCCCTCCCACTGGCCGATCATCTTGATCGCCGCCCGCAGATCTCACTCCTCCCGCCTTTGCAACGCTTGCGAGCCTCAACCCAAATCTGACGCACCTACATCTCGACTACTGTGGTCGCCTCACTTGTCCGGTTCTTGTTGATTTCTCAAAGTCTCTCCCGCATTTGACGCATATCACTCTGCTTGGGCCATTCCTTGTACGCTCCGAGGCATGGATCGAGTTTTTCAAGTCTAAACCAGAGTTGCGATCATTCCGCATTACTCAGAGCCCTCGCTTTGATGTTAGATGTGCGCACTCGCTTGCGGAGAATTGCACAAGACTGGAGGAGCTGCAGCTGAAGGAGGTCGGGCTGCTTGACGACACCTTCGTGGATTCACTCCGCTCTCTACCTCCGCTCAAATTGCTGGACCTCTCGAATCCTGGAATTGGGATCGACGAAAGTGGTTGGCTTGAGTTACTCGAAAAACATGGCCGCTCCTTGGGGAGCTTGAATGCATCATGGCATGAAGGGTTCACGGATACGGTTCTGCATCAGGGTCTCAGGAAGTATGCAAGATTCGTTTCTGAGCTGGTCCTAGAAGGTCTCACTGGTCTGTCTGATGAGGGTGTTTCCCAGTTCTTTGAGAACTGGAGCAAACCCTACATCGCATCCGAGGAAGAAGATGAATCTAGAATGGATGTGGACCATGAAGAGTTCACTCCCAACCCACCTCTCCATGTCATCTCCCTCGCACGTAACCGTGCCCTGTCAAGCGCGACATTCACGGCGTTGTTCATACACTCTGGTCCTTCACTTACGACCCTGAATTTGAATGGGCTAGGTTCAATCTCGCCAGAAGCACTTAAGAAGCTCAAAGTTGCCGTGGACTTGCAGTGGCTAGACATCAGTTGGTGTCGTGAACTGGATGACTTTACCATGAAGGAGGCCATACCGAGGATGAAGCAACTGGGAGAGGTGAGAGTTTGGGGTTGCAATCGTGTAAGGGGGACTGGTTGGGCTGTCAAGGTGCGATTTTATTTTGCGCTTCTCACCGTTGCCTGGTGACTGACTTCGAAAACAAATTCAGAGCGGCTTGAAGGTGTTTGGAATTGAACCAAACATAGGAGCTTAACGCTCCTCAGAGGAAAGTCATGTGCTGTTCGTGATACGCCCAGGTTTTCGGACTAAGAAGATGAGTATGGATCGGTTATCCGGTCGGATCGATCCAATGATTTTACATTTTGCTCCCTTTGTGATTATCACCGGCAGATGGTAGATTCCGAGTCGATGCTCAGGACTTCTGTGTGTAGACGATGACCAACACTCTTGTGAAAAAAAGGGCGGATTTATAAGTAAATCTGAGAACACATCTTAATGAGCATTTCCTCATAATACTTCGTGTCTCCATTCAAATTCTTCTAACTATACGACTTCTAATATAAGATTGCATGATCAAAATACTGCCATCTTAGGGATGGATGGATGTACCGTCACCTTGCGAATAGGGTGAACCGCGATATGGCGATCTGGCTTTTGCCGATGCGGCTACGCTCAAGCTTAGATCAGCGGATCCTGGGGTTATTCTACATCAGATCCTGGTTCAAACTATTGTGTTACTCACAACACGGCGATGGCACCCTTCCTTGAGACAGTTAAGGTGTGTCTGACAACCCAGTTCAGCTCGAGCGTTGCTCAGGACCATCTCTGATGGGCGATCTGCCTGATCCACGTCCCGTAGTCTTTCGCCGACGTCCCCATCACAGATGCAGGAATTGATACCCTCGCTTTCTTGGAAGCCGCGGAGGGCGTTGTACGTCTATTCAGTGCGTATGCTTATCGATTGCGATGGATGGACAGTGATACCAGATCCCCATAACTCCCGTCTCGTGTCACGGTAGAACTTCTGGACAACCCCGCATTCGCACCCGTCGTGAGTGATCTGGAGGGAAACATCACAGTAAGCACGATGTCCATTTCTCCTCTCCTTTCTCCAGTCTGAATCCTTTCCAGAAAGTTCGCACCCGGTACCTCGCACATCCAACACAATCAACTACCCTTGAACTCTTAGTTCTAAACGAGCAATCGGACAAGAAATGTCCCGCAACGGAGGGTCTCATGTGGCTGCTTCGTGGCCTTTGGTTCACATACCTGGCACTCCACACTGCTCAGAATGACCCAAATGCTGAGCTTGCGAAGGCGTTCACGACGGGATATGAAGGTAGTTTGAAGAAACACCATAGCTTTCTCGTCAAGGGGATATTTTCGGTGTGTCCCTCTCCTTTGCTACTTCCTTTTCTGGATTCTACGCCATAATATTGATGCTGACACTTCCTTTAAATAGATTGCGATGAAAGCATGCCCGTATCGTAAAGACTTTTACGCAAAGCTTGCGTCAGATCCAGACGGGGGTGCATCCGTTGCGGGTGACAAGCTCGGCGAGGAACTCGACAAGTGGCTTGAGGGACTCAACAATATTGTCGAGCAGATGCGGAAGGTGTACAAGGAGAAGGGATATGGGGATGTCTAAGGCTATAACCCTTGTTTCTCTAAACTATCGGATGCACCGGGTTGTAACAATGTGTAACAGAAATATTCGCTATTGTGCCTCATTGATTTGGTATGAGGTATCGGGCTCAAGATCAAGGCCGCGTACATATGGTGCACTATGTCATCAGATTCAGCACCCGCCTAGACTCAATCGCGGATGGTCCGAACTCTAATGTAGTAAGCTGCTTTTAGGAACAAGATACCGATGTTCACTCCAGAGTTTCCTATCGCACATCTCCGAGTACACCAAAAACGACTCCTACGATGCCACCGCGACGTCCTCCGTGAGCTGTTCTTTCAAGAATTCACCAATCTCCTCGCCAGAGGGACGATGTTCCTCACTGCGCATAGGAGACCAGCACCGAAGTAAGAACCCCCATTGGACATCGGAGACTACTTCTCGGCTCGGCCGCTTCGGAAGTTCACCCCTCGAAATCGCGGCCATAACTTGCACATCGCGTTGGTAATAGTGATATGGAAGTTTACCGGTGAGGACCTGGGGACAGTGTACGTATGCACGGAGAGGAGAAATATATTAGTATCATCGTATAATCGAAATTCAGCGTTACAAACCTGGAGCATGATCATACCGAAGGAATATATGTCACCCTTTGCGGTTGGAGCGATTGGATCGTCTGTGGTAGCTTCGTCAAATAACTCCGGTGCTGCCCAACGGAGCGTTCCCTTTGCCTTGTATGTTTCCGCGAATGAGGACCCTTCGAGAGCGACCATCAGCCGAGAGAGACCGAAATCCGCAATACAAGCCCTCCCATCACCATGGACAAGGATATTGGACTAGACAACTGGAGTGAGCCACTGATCTCTTCGTATAGGGCCACGTACACCCGAAAGATCTCCATGTACGATCTCCTGTGAATGTACTGTAGGCCTCTGTCAATTGTACAATTTAGAGTTATAACGAAGCATTTACGGTACTCCAATCCTTCAGCTACATCATGAAGCTATGTGGGTCTCTCTCAGCGGTGATCCTCATGTATTACTTGATCACTTACTAGGACGAGCTTTGATTGTATTGTAAGGTCGCACCGCCTTTCCAGGTATTTTGTTAAGGTGCCATTTTCTACCCATGGGCAAACCATAGCGGGAAAATCTCCGAAATCCTTAGTAGTGCCGAGTAGGGGCAAGAGATTTTTGTGATCTAGCCTCAGCCAGAGCTTGATCTCTTTATGAAGATTCTATCGGAGGATGTCATTTATCTAAAGTGTACAGAATCGACAAAATTCACCCTCAGCTTCGTGTCGTCGTTGATTTCATTCATATATATTTTAATCACTTTGATTGCAACCTAGATTGGGGGTCAGTCCGGGGTACTATATAGCGGGCACAACGACGCAACCTGCAGAGGTTTTTGGCCTATCCTGAGCATACCTCGATAAATATCGCCGTGCGCTCCAGATGAAACCGGATGATTTCCTTCTTTTATAATCGACCCAGTGAGATCACGGGGAAAGTTTAGATGACTATTCGGAGTTTTGAGTTACAAGAGACAAGGCAAGGCAAGGCAAACACTCACATGTCGTGGAGATTCCAAGCTGTCAATGAGCTCCATATTTCTCCAGTAGCGGAGATTTCGCTCTCCTGTCTTATCGGTCCTATCCGAGCCGTCTGCGATCTTACTACCTCCCGAGTCATGGAGTTTCTGCTTTCATTTCTTCTCTGAACCATTTCTGTTGGAAGCTAACGAAGTTATCAGATTCCACGAAGGGTTAGCTTTACGAAAATGTAACGTACACTTCTTCTGTGACTCTGGGGAGAGGAAGTTGTAGGGTGAATAGGAGGTAAAGCAGGGTTCTATATCATCAAGGGTGCGTGAGTACAGGAGAGCGCATTGATAAACTCAGAACGATCACACGTACACTTTGTCGGTGTTCCTGGAGCGCGAGAGATGAGCTCTATCTGTTGCTCTCAAGGGATAACTTACCGTAGCATGTTCGGATTGCGAGCACACCGATCCTGCTGAGTTATGGTCTGTGTCGCTAGTCATAGCATACTCTGAGCCGACGCTTCCGTGAGCAGAACGCTGCATGGAATGTTAGTTAGTAAGAGCAAAGCTATGGTCAACGCGGAGACACCCTACGCTGCGAGATGGGACGATAGGCGGACGGTGGTTGACCTATAGAAAAAAGCCATATGTTATGCACGAGTAGCCACCGACAGCTTTATTGGTTACGCACGGTGCTGTTTGAGGTAGCTCTGCGTTGTCGCGGCGGAACGGTATGACCCACGCCCTTGACAGCGACTAGATTAAAATGCGCCGAATACCGTTGGAAGATACGCTCACAGCGGGTGTGTCATCAAAGAGGGAAGGAACAATGCTCCTGATGTTCCATACGCGGAGATGCGAGTCCTGCGCTCCGCTGACTACATGACTATCGTCAGGTGAGATGGAGATTGAATGGACGTTGGTGGGATGTTGAAGGGCTGGTCCAATTTGCGTGCGTGTAGATATGTCCCAGATACGCACGGTTTTGTCCCAGGAAGCAGATGCAATGAATCTGTTGTTGTGGGATATGGCAATAGAGAAAACGGTATTGCTGTGGCCCTCGAATGTAGCGAGCTGCAAGCCACTCAAGGAATCAAAGTATTTGATAAAACCGCGGGTGGATCCAGCGAGGATTCCCTGACCGTCGTGCGACCATGTAAGCGACCATGCTTTCTCTTCGATCGCCACCTTGAAGCCGGAACTGGGATCCCAGATCTTGATGCTTTCCCGGTCGCAGCTTGCGATTCTCCTGCCGTCTGGAGAGTAGGAGAGCCACCAAACGCAGTCGTCATGCCCTTCGTATGGTCCAGCGACTTTCTGATACGTCGATGTATTCCAAACCAGCAGCGTTCCGTCTTTAGCGCCACTCGCCAAGGTGCTAGAGTCCGGAGAGAAGGAGAGGGATTTCACCGCAGCCGACTGTCCCCCCACTGCCAGTGATTTAATCTTTGCGCGCATTTCGGAGTCCCATACCCTAACCTTCCCATCCACACCTCCTACGGCAATCCACTGTTCATTAGGCGATGTCGCGATTGCAGATACCGTCAGCTCTTGAAGAACCCTATTATGTCCGTCTGATACGGTCCATAGTCGAACAGTGCCATCCTCAGCGGCACTGAGGATGCGGGCACCATTAGACAGAAAAGCAACAAACGACACGACCCCGTCATGCCCACTCAGCTTCCGCGGCGCTACCTGGCTAGAACCTCTGTTGAAGACTTTCAGGATATTTGTCATAAGCACCCACGCCTAAGCTCTACTAGTGCTGTAATACTTGAGACCTGGGATGAGGGAGAGGTTGGGTGTGTCTGAAATTGGATGGCGTTGAGGACGAAACTGCCAGTGTTTCTGCAATCATAGGGACGCATTCGCAGCCAGGCACGTGCGGCAACGGGGCGCTATCTGTCAATTGACAATGCGTGGCCGGACCTGATACTCATCGGTTTCAGGAACGGAACGATATAGCGAGCACACATCCAAGTCCACATGTGAGACGCCATATCGTCGAGCAACGTAGTACAAGGGGTTTGTTGAGCCCCCGAACCCGAAACACTTTTCTAGTCGGCATCCGTTTTCTGCTTCGCCTCGTACCCTGCTCGCAGAAAAGTTTGACACTGGAAATTGAATATTGAATCTTGAATAACCAGAGTTGCTATTTCTTCATTACAACCATTCCCTGCCCCCTGGCAATCGCCCGGAGTCTCCTTCTTGAACGACGGGCATCTGACGGTCCGATCGGATGTATCTCACCCACTTGAAGTCCCACGCCACACAATCATGACGATGCTAATTAAAGTCCTAGCGATCTCCTCCGAACGGGCTTTTTCTAAAAATATAATCGTGGGTTCATCCTCGTCATGTAACTCACGCAGGAACTTCCTTGGTATCATCCGTGAAGATATCTCCAGTTAGTTTCTCGCAGGCGTGAAGGCCCATGACCTTTCGTTTTTTCAAAATAGCATTCGAAACTCACGGTGTGCAGCGGGATCGTATCTCGATGGTCAGTTATTTATGTCGATACACACGCAACCTGTCAGAGCACTGTGACTTCGAAAGCGGCAGCGACAAGGACCCGTTCTGCCTCGCTCTTGGACCCTGCCACCAAGGATGAGGTAGTCTTGCACGATCTGTGAAGATGAATCAGGTTACTCG
Organism: Chalciporus aff. trinitensis; assembly: GCA_038089015.1. Lineage (NCBI taxonomy): Eukaryota > Fungi > Basidiomycota > Agaricomycetes > Boletales > Boletaceae > Chalciporus > Chalciporus aff. trinitensis. The sequence goes on from JBBPJZ010000063.1 coordinate 22,793, forward strand.
ACCGAGCTAAGTCAGGAAGCCTATAGCCTCATAAGTCCAAGCGAGAATCATGATCTTGATCGAAGCACTGCCTCGCCTAAGTGTCGAGAGTCTCGAATGACGTGCAATGTGCGGGATGTCTCCAGTATCCTTCGGCGTCGCAGACGGAGCTGTGTCTCCGACGCCCACCTTCTCGCAATCAGAAGTGTATGCACAACTAGGATATGCCATGCCAATACGTATGACAAAATGGTCCAGCCAGTCGCGTGTGTACCCAGGGTTCGTCTAAGGAGAAAGGGGCATCTAAGACCAACAACCAAGACACACACCATAGAGACAAAACAGGAGCCAAGCCTAGCCGACCAGACGCTTGTACATCTTCTCGAGGATGTACTGTCGCGGTAACCATTGATAAAAGGAAAACCAACCAGAATTATGACCCAATGTCATATAAGGAGGTGGATTCGCGATCAACGCCTTCTTGACGACTCTTTTTGCGAATTCAGACGTGTCCATGCTTCCTTGTCCTTGGCTGGCATTCATGCGACGGCGTATTTTTGACTCGTAATCCTTGTACATTGTCGTAGGCAAGAGACTAAATGTCTTTGCCTGGTTTTTGGAGATATTCGAAGTAATGCCACCCGGTGCGACGAGCATGACTTTGATGCCAAATGGTCTGCACTCCATTGCGAGACCTTCGGAAACGGTGTGAAGGGCCGCTTTAGCTGCACAATATAGAGTGTTCCATGGGGTGGTCCTTTTTAGGGAATTATACCAGCAGAGCAGAGGATGGTGGAAGGGAGACGTACACCAAACCGGCGATTGATCCGATATTCACGATCAAACCCTCCCTGCGCTCTGCCATAGACGGTATCACCGCGTTCGACACGCGCAATGCAGCGAATGTGTTCAACTCGAAGGTGCTTCTAATTTTGTCAATCGACGCTTCAGCGACAGGACCTAGCACGCGTACGTGGGTTATCTCGTATGTCCGGCGAAACCAAGGGATGGTCGTCAGAATACTTATGAAACCAGGACTCACCAATCGCTATGGCGCCAGCATTGTTCACGACAACGTCAATCCTGCCAGCTTCTGTGAGGATACTCTGCACAACTTTTTCAATATTATCTTCCTTGGTCACATCCATAACATGTTTTCGAATGTTGCTGTTATGAAGGCCTTCCATGCTCTCGAGCTTGCGAGATGTTGCATAGACCATGCACCCCCGGGCAGCGAATTCCTCGCACCTGAACCAGTGATTCAATTGGTAAGAGCCAGTGACCCCAACGTCACCGTGGACACTTACAACGCAAATCCTATTCCCCCTGCGGAGCATCCTGTGACGAGAACAACCCTCATTGTGGATGTGGTTCCTGGGGTGGCCGGCATGCTGTGGAGACCGAGAGTGACTGACACGGAGCAAAATCGTGCCCGACAATATCGTGCCGTCACTTACATAAAACCAGATCAGCATGATAGAACTTCCCACCTCCAAGTACGATTTGGTCGCTGTTTCAACTTTCAAGACAATCTACTTACAGCACCTCGCCTTTAGAGTTCTCTTGATTTATCCCATATGAAAGAAGAGGTGATCGCAGCCCAGCGGAGAAAACTGATTTATCAGCCCCCCGCGATGTCTCCAGCTTCGCCCAACTGGCCAAATTTGGGACATGTTAAATGGATACAAAAGCAAACGAAATTATTTAAATAACCGAGGACTCTTTTCGTCTCGAACTCTCTCATCCTCTCACTGGCATCGTATCAGTTGGTGAAAAGATGGGCGTAGCCTCGTCATCTAGAATATTGAGCATCCTCTTTTCCCGTATTGCCTTCATGCGACTCCGAATAACCGAGGCCATCTTGCCTGTCTCCCATAAACCTTGAGTGTGATCTGGTTTCCACCCATCGGGAAGGCGCTCTCGGGTCACCCAGAGGCGGAGCACTTCTAGGTCCAGCCCATTCTTAGCGGCATCTTTGCCACCTAGAACCCCAATGGCGATGGCCATCTCTCCCCGTGCAATCTCCGCATGAGCAAAGTCCATTGGTTCTGGAAGTGCTGCTTCACGTTTGACACGGATGTTGGCAACGTCTCCCAGAGTCATGTGACCCGGGATGTAACGTCCACCTTGATGTAGAGCAGTCTTCATCAAAGAATTGCTGACCGCTATCGGCGCGTACTCTTCTTCGTTGTGAGCATCGACGTGGAACAGCGATGCGTCATGCTCAATGGGACCATGACGGGCGAAGTCGAAAAGAGAGGTGTCGCGGAATTGGCAAAGCATAAACCATCCGCCAAAGGAGAGAATTATCGCGAGGAGTGTAGAGAGCTGGTATCCTTCCTTCAATGCCCAGAAGATACGGAATGGGGTGATATGTCTGCCATTGCGCGGCCTGTGAAAATGTATCAATTATAATTGGGCATGGGATATAGATCGCTCCTCACAGAAAACCATGGTTTGCCAAGGTATTCAGAGCAGGGCAAGGTGATCTAAGGTCACCGGGCTGGGGCGGACAATAGGTATGAGTAGCCCCCGTCACAGGGCAGATGCCACTAGCATGCGAGTGATGGTCATGGGCATCGACAGGGGAAGCGAGTAAGGGGGAAATGGGGTTGTCCATGATGGAATTAGTAACGGTGTTGACGCGTGTAGACGTGCGACGGTTCATGGTCGAACTGATACGTTGTAAGATGGCGGAGCGCGGAGTGGGCAATAGCCAGACATAATCGACCGCACCTATATATGCATTCAAGAGAATGAGCGCCCAGTGCTCAACGATTCTTGATCTATAACCGGGTTCGGAATGCTAAAATTGCTCCCTTCGGTACGGCATCTCCTCAACTGTGAGTAGCTTTGCTGAGATGATAAAATGTCTTCTTTGTTGGTATGGTGACACGCTAGACAGTCATAACCCAGGTCCAGCATCAGCCACATCGATCTGCAAATGAAAATTCCTTGTTAGCACCGCAAAGCATCTGAACTTGGAGGATGCGCCGCCACTCAGGCCCCACCACAACAGCCTCCAACGCGATGAAGCAAATCCAATGTCAGCGCCGAAAGGTTTGACTGATCATGATCTCGACCAGCCTGGTCACTGATAACTGAGCCAGTGCATGAACGAGACAAAGTTTGATTCAAGTTTGCATTGAAATTTCACACAGCACTTCATTGACACCCACCGGATGCTATCAGCCATCCCACCATGCCAAACTTGTAACCTTTTGCTTGTTTCAGATCGTGGATTCAAATCCGGGGTTTCACTGACTGTCTTTTGGCGACCCCTGTCGGCGAAAGCGTTGCTTCACCCATCATCATAACGGCTTGCGCCACTTTGCTTGTTTTGCTTGATGCGCTCGTGCTCACTGCCACAGAATATCCTCGGTGCTTCAATCGGATCAAAAAACAACAAGGAGCCTTGTAAACTCCGACGGCTGTGGCGCATCCCCGGCCACTGCAGAAAAACACCGAAGCAGCTGTCCAGTGCCCATATGCGAGTCTCTTCCCCGAGAACTCCATTCATTCTGCCTTTGCGGGTTTGCTTCAAGTTACGTGGTACTTCCGAGCTTGGGGTGGACAAAGTGTCAAGGCACAACAACGTCCAGAAGAGGACGATTTCTTCAGCCACGTCAAGGGTTGACGCTTATGAAGAATTGAACGTTTGAACCCCGCTTCGTTTCTCTTTACGGTCTAGACAGCTCCTATCTCACCTTGTGGGCCCCCGGTTCTACGCACCCCACACAGCTGGTCTCTTCCAGCGGCTTCCTTCATTGGCAACTGGGGCCAAGGTTATACAAAAGCCAGAGCAGCTCCTCATAACAATCAGATGAATGAAAGGCTCAGGAAGGGTGGGTCACTCATTGTACTACTCAAGACTAGTAGTGCTGAATGTGCGCGTTCTCGCGATGCCTCTCGTTTGTCGCACCTTAACTTGGATTCCTGTCATCGCATAGGCGGACGATCTAAGTCTCGTTTATATCCTCTTATATCTCGAACCAATGTATTCTCAAAACCATTTTTGATCAGTTCGTCTGGCCCTGTGACAGCATGACAAGGATGACGAGGTCGACGTCTGACATGTAACAAGAACAAAGTCATCCCAGAAATCAGGGTGTAGAACGAACCACTCCACCAAAGTTATCACATGGAAACTCAGCTGTTGAGGCCTTGAGGTTTTGGGAATTAGCCGTGCCGTGAACCAATTTCAGGTGCCGAAGGAATCAGCGTTACTCCGATGTCACACGATCGAGAGTCAGCGCTTCAGCTTAGCTGATCGTACCAGTACAGTATGGTGAGGTTTCATTCTTTGGAACACTTGCGACAAGCTTTGTGCAATGGGATGAAATCCGGTTTGTTTCATATCGCTGCTCGCAAAACTCAATAAAATTTTCAAGTCCCTCTACTTCACTCTAGTGTCTACTCCTCCACTCAGGTTCAAGACTCTGGTGCACGGGGTACGGCGAGCTACTCGACCCATGATCGATCCCTGCATAGTATATCCTTATGAATTGGGAGCACCAAAGTCTAACCACAGGAGCACTCCCGACCTCGGAACTCCGACAGTGCTGTCTGGAGGTTGTAGTCCAAGCTATCAGCTGAACGCCTGGTGAACTCTTTATCCGCGATGGCTCACTGTAGTGGGAGCGAAGGTCTCCACCCAAACTCATGCTCAGATCATGTGGATACATGCTTCTCCGAGCTTTGTGCGGTGGATCATTTTCAGCCAGCATATTCGCTCGGGGCAAGGTATCCAGTAAGTCCAAGGCAATATATATGGCGGAGCGGACAATATGACGAGTCTACACTTCCGGCACAGGACGTTCTCACTCTGAGTATACTGGAAGATGCTCGTCAAACATCCCATTTCGACCTTAATCGCCCTTGGACTCACTGGTACAGTTCGTGCTTCGAGTGTAGGTCAGTAAGAATCACAATGACCAGTCGGATATCATGGCACTAAATGATAAACCTTCCTTTTAGAATACTTTACTCCACTACCTCGAACCATCACAGGCTACCTTGATACCGCCCTCCCTGACCCTTTCATGTTTACCGATGGAAGTCCAGTTACTTCGTTGGCTGGTTGGGAGCTTCGACGGACCGAACTTATCTCGTTGATTCAGGGCTATGAGGCCGGCTACCTTCCTCCGCGCCCACCAGTCGTCTATGGTTCATTCTCCAACGGCACACTTGCTGTAACAGCAGGCGGCGTTGATGGTTTCAGCGACACTGTTACCTGGGCTTCCCCCATCACATACCCTAACGGTACTGCTCCTCCCGGAGGCTGGCCTTTGCTAATTGGCTATGACGGCGGTAGCATCCCAGTACCCAATGGTGTGCGTTAAAATTCTGCAACTGGCGTGACTATCTTTCTAACGTTCGGTTCAGGTTGCTCTCTTGAACTTCAACACGACCAACATGGCCCAACAATATTCAACAGCCAGTCGTGGTCTAGGATTGTTCTACGAACTCTATGGAGCAAATGCATCTGCGTCCGCTTTGACTGCCTGGACTTGGGGAGTTTCGCGTGTCATCGATGTCTTGGAAGTGACCCCTGAAGCAATGATCGATATGAGCAAGATTGCGATCACGGGTTGCTCGCGTGACGGCAAGGGTGCTTTGACAACCGGCGCCTTTGAACCTCGCATTGCCCTCACAATCGCGCAGGAGTCTGGTTCAGGTGGAGCTGCCTGTTGGAGGCTGTCTCTTTACGAACAGGAGATGGGCGCGGTTGTGCAAACAGCCACCGAGATCGTCACTGAGAATGTCTGGTTTTCCACTAACTTCAACAACTACGTCTACGATCTCCCAGATCTCCCTTTCGACCACCATCTCCTCGCTGCGCTTATCGCACCTCGTGGCCTCCTCGCTTTGGACAACACCGATTTCGTTTGGCTGAGCCCAGTCAGCAACTACGGGTGCATGAGTGCAGCCAGGATGGCGTATCAGGCTCTCGGAGTCGAGTACAACCTCGGATTCATGCAACAGGGTGGACACCCACACTGCATGTTCCCCACCAACCAGACCACTTTCCTTGATAACTTCTTCGACAAGTTCCTTCTCGGTCAGCCTGACGCTGACACTAACGTCTTCCTAACCAACAATGTTTGGAACGGTGTGCCTTGGGTTGCTAGCAACTGGACTAACTGGACCGTCCCTATGCTATATTGAGCTCAAGTGAGATGCCTGTTGCTACTTGCTTGATGTCGCTAATTGGTTCGATGACTGTAGGGACTGGCATTTCCTAATGGGCAGTGGGAACGTACATAGTGATGGGACTTGCGCGGGGTCTCGATTGATCCACTCAGTTGATGGCTATCTTTTCATCTGGACCCTTTGTATCTCATTGAATTCTTATGCACAGCTCTGTCTGACAGTCAGGACATGCGTGACCGTCGTTTTACATCCTTTTTGTACCTGTCACACGAGCATCATCTTGGCCCAGCAGGGTCACTGCAACTGTTCGAGTCCTCCCCAGAGTTCATACAGCCTCGTATCGCGGTCGTTGAACGGCAAAGCCACTCGTACTACTGCTGCCAGTACCATATTGTTCTCGCGCACAAATCACTGTCTGACCCCGTAGCCTCCAGGCCCAGCTTCCTGCCGACTAATGTTGCATCATTCCATCCGTAGCTTAAAGCCCCCGAATTAGCCTCATTCCGCTTTTCCTCTGAGGGCTCCTTCTCCTGCCTGCCACACTTGGTGCCCTTACTTTGCTTGTGCGTCCCCATGGGACACCAGTCTGCATTTCATTCCACTGCACGTAGTCGATATGCTTTCTATTCCCGTTTACCGCCTTCTGAACATGCTCAGATTCCAATCCAAACCATCGGGGTTATCTCATTACCTCTGCGGATACTACGTGCAGGGCACGTTCGCCACAGTTAGTCGCCACGCTTTCGTGACTGGCACGCTGATAAGGAATACCCAGAATTCGGGCAGCATACGCCTCCGCAACGTTTTATTTCGGTGTTCCTCGTTTGGATTGACCTTACGAAGGCGTACAGGATAAACGCGTAGAGAGCATTGTGATAGCCGAGTAAATCCTTGCGAAACCCTCTTCGTTCAGCCGTTTACACTGTGGGGCCTCACTGAGTCACATGTGCCCACAAGTGACAGTCAGAACACGGCAAGCAGCATGACAATCTAGGCGCTAGACTGCACCACCATACACAGTCCGAGTAGGCTCCACTGATTGCAAATGATCGATCATAATCGAGATCACTTCCAGGATTTTCCTCGCCTGATACGGTGGTATTGGGGGTTATTGTAAGTTGGCTTTCAGGGCCGGCATTCCTCTGAGTTTCTAGGTGTCTCTGACGCGTTCTCGAGAAATTCACTCACTCGAGAAGCTCGGCCCGGCCCATCTGATGATTCACCGGAGGCCATTCTTTGTGAGCCACTCAAACGTTCAGCGACCCACATGTGCAGCCGTGAGGGTATCTGAGAGTTGCATTGATCATCACCGAAGGATAACTCCAGGCGATTCAACGATTAGTCGAAGCAACATGCAGGGGTGTACGTTTGTGTGGCACCTTTGACTCCAACACGCTACGAGAAGGCGTTGATTTGATAGCACGCTGCACATGTAGTCTGTCTTTCGGAGTTTCTCGACCACTTTGAACTAAGCCCGACGCACTTCTCAATCGCAAAATGAGGCTCTCTACGATGAGAATCCGATACACCAGAATCAGATAATTCGTTGCAAGTCAGCCGATGCGAAGTTTCCTGCTAACATGTATCGATTGTCATCCAACGCTACGAAGGAGGAATGGGTAACAAATTTCCAGTCTGGCAGGTACTATCATCACACGACGTAAGTAGAGGAAGGTGTCTCAGAATGGAGGACAAGAAAGAAACAGATTAGGGATGAATGTCTATACCAGGAGAGCCATAATAAATAACGTAAAGAACAAAAGAACAGGCTCACGCAGGACATTCATCCGGAAGTTGCTACATAATAATAAACACGAACGAACGAGCGCGTTACACCATACGACGGGTATAACCAATGTTCAGGGGGTCGAATATACGAGCAAGGATTGTTAGCATTTGAAAAAATAGTGTTCAAGTCGACCGCCCATGTGCGTCTTACTCATTCGCAACCTAGCGGGACAGTTTGAGCGATATAAAAGCAGGGGTGGGTCATCGACGTACCCGCAGGACACGGCTCCCTTGATTGTAGTCGGCTTCTTCTGGATAGCTCATGCGCTGCTCGTCGCTGCGCAACGCAGTCGGGGAACCAGGATCGTGATATTCTTCGTTGTCCCCAAATGTGTGGTCAGATTGGTGGCCAGGAAGCGAGGGAGAGGGTAATGCCACATCATGAGGGTTAGGAAGGCCCCTTTGCGCTGGCTGATGTCCAACAAACGATTCGGGAGAATGGGTATCGTTACGTTGAGGGTAATAAGAATCAATTGGGTATCCGGGTTGCAATATCGCAGGATGGTTGCTCATTGATCCATTTCCTTGAGACCGTCCGCTGTGGTGAGTGTTCTGGGTGTATTCTGATGGCTTGCGAGCGAGGAATGCGTCGTTATTAGAACTGCTATTGACAGCCATAGCGGCACCTGTGTCCGCTAATCCAGCAGCTTCGAGGACATCCGCACGACTGCTCCGCATCGTGTTGCGACGGGGCTCTTGAGGTTGAGGGCCAGGTCCAGCAAACGCGTGATAGGGCGCACGCTTGCTTGGCTCACGGGCGAGATTTCCGGCACCCACACCGGCGAGACCAGCTGTACCTGATTCACCTTCATTCCTGCTCCTAGCTCGACCGACCGCTGCTGCCACAATTGTAGGGGGTGCAGCTGCATACGGGTCATACTGAGACATCTCGCTCATCCCGTAGCTGTTGTTGTGCGCCGGAAGTGGAGGTTGCTGGTATGTACCATGACTATTATCAGAGTAGCCATAGCCACCACCACCATAACCGCCACGTCCATTGCTCCCGTTGTTGGCATATGAGTAGTCGTCAAAGGGTGAGCGAGATGACATTGCGGCCTCGGCGGCCGCTTCCGCAACGTCCCTATCAAACTTCTGGGCACGACGCCTGCGGATGGCGTTGACGATGAGTGCGACGACAAGGGCTACGACAATTAACCCCACAACAGAGAATACACCGGCCACAGCACCCTTGTTCGAGAAAAACCTGGCGGCATGAAGGATCAATCCAGGGAGAACGACTGGCAGCATATGACACTTACGAATTTGAAGTCGTTTGATTCGGCGGTGTGGTGGTAGTGGAGGCTGATGGTGTGACATAGGAAGTGATTGTCAAGGCTTGTCCGCCAGATGTAGTCACAAACTGGGAAGCCGAGCTTGTCGGACTAGTAGACGTTGGCGAGCTCGAAGTGGTGGTTGGCAGGGTCGAGGGTGCAGTGGTTGGATGTGAGGTTGTTGGTGCAGATGTCGGGGAAGTAGTAGGTGTAGGAGCGGTAGTAGGAGTAGTGGTTGTGGTCGGCGCCACAGGACTAGAGGTCGTAGGCCTGATAGCCAAAAACACACGATTAACTCAGTGGAATACCGTAAGACCCACAAACTTACGACGAAGATGTCGGTAAGGGGAGGAGTGCTGTGTCGCAAGTCAGTCGATTGATCGCAAAGGCAGGTTACGTTGTACTTACCTGACGGAGACGAAGAAGTAGGCATAGTGGTCTAATGCCTGCACAGACAACGTCACTTTGATCTTCTGTCAAGGGATGTAGTTGAGTATAACATCGGAAACGAAAACCTGACTTACCTGGGTTGGTGGACGTTTGGGACAACCGTTCAACGGGGGACCCAAAGCTCGCCAAGTGGGAAGAGCATGAGAATTTTTGATCAGCGTGGAGATACTCATTACATAAGCAGGTAGTCACACGATTGAGGGCGAGTGGACCACGAGGATTTCACACCAAGATAAAACCCAAGATGATTTGCACGCTATACATACATACATGCACGGAAAGCGGGTCGAAGCCTCATTCCTGTCTCCGCTTTTTCCGCTGCGGCAACTCCTCCCGGTCTTCGCCCTCGCCCTCGCTCGCCCCGTCTTCGTCTTCGCCTTCTGGCCTGGCTTTCAAACCCTTCATCTTCCGCGTTTGGAGTTTGCTGAGGTCCTGTTTTGCGATGTGGACTCGCCCTCTCAAATCCCCCATCTCGTCCACATCCAAATTCTTTTTTCTCTTCCCTAGTCCCTTTTCTACATCCTGCTTCTTCACCTTTGGTCGTCTCATAGCGGCCTTCAACATTTCCGCATCTGCTTCTTGCCAGCGTCGCAAGGATAGATCGAGGAAGGGGCCCATCTCCGTTAGTTCGATTCGAGGAACTCGTGTTCCTGACGGCATCCGTTTGATAGTATACGTCCGCACATGTACTTTGGGTAAATTCTTCGGATCATCTTGCTGCGTGGCCCCGAGTGCGACGACGGTTGTCTGTTGGGGCGGCGATGGTGCAACAGTCACGCTGATCACATGCTCCAGCCCAGGGAGACATATCGATTCGACAACTTCGGCGTTGAAGAGATCCATCAACAATGACTTGAGCTGAATGTAGCGAGGGTGCGTATCAAATAATTCGGAAGCGAAATGCATCGTGGGTTTGTGGCCTGGGGTGGACTTTGGAGTCTATAAACGGTGATTATCAATGTCCTTGAAGACGCATGCTGCAAACGGAAGATGTCTTACCTTAAACTCGGCCATGCTCACAAATTTGTCCACGCCGAGTTCGCACATGTCTAAGACCCTCGAATCGAAAGTTCGAGCGATGACAAGCCCATTTGGCCTTTTCTTGGTAGACTGCCCGACCACGAACATGGAGGCATCATTTTTCTGGGCCCAAAACTCGAGAGACGATGCATCCTCGAAAGGGCGGATGACATTCTTCTTCGAGAATGAGATCGCGTGAGGTCTCTTCAATGCCATCTATGCTAGGGATATGAGACATCACTCAAACCCGAAAATGGGACAAAATCAATGCGTGTCACGTACCAGTTCCTTCATAACATTGTTGACGACCTCTCCGGTATGCGTTCCACGCACGAAGATCGCGGTTCGTACATCCTCAACCTCTTTAGGTTCCCGAGCTTCTAGCGCTCTTTTCGATCGGGCATTTTTTGGCTTTCTGGAGTGAAAGTATTAGAATTAAATTGTTGGAATGCCTTCCTACTCACATTGCGCGCAACATGACGATATGCCCGTATCCTATGCCACAGCGATGATCTAGCTATATGGCGAATTTTGCTACAATGGCGGGAGGTGAGACGGTTTTGTTCTTGTTTGTCCTTGTCCAAATCAAGTAGTTAACGGAAGCCACCCTTCTCGAACCGTGCGCGTAGGCTAAGACCGAAGACCTCGAAGCTGCATATTTCCTGGACTGTAAAACTATCCAATATCCACATATAACTTGCAACTTACACACTACACACGTCTGCTTGTTTCTGCGTTAGGTCGGTATGTTATCAATTGATTCGCCCCTAACTTGAAGTATTCTGCCAGTGCCTTAGGCCCTAGCTTCGCTTCAGCAGGCGTACCAGATACAAGTAACTGCACCGCCTTGAGCATAATTCAGCGTAAGCAGTCGCCGAATATTGTTCTCTACCCCTTCTAAAACTGCCCCCCTTCGAACTTGCAGTGGAAATGCTTGGTAAAGACATGAAACTCTGATAGAGCTACTTAGTCTGACACAAGGAAAAGAGGTTTGGATTGTGCTCGAACCTACCACACATCGTGAGGGCAGATATTATAATACTCGGAAGAAACGTGCAGGCTCTCTAGAGTCTAGACCCAAAGGAATATCCCGCAAATTGATTCTTGCTTCCGATGACCCGCGTCTGAAAAGAAAATTTTCATAGGGTAGTACTAGGGAATCTAACATCCTCAGGCTGTTGGTTGGACGGGCCGCGAAGACTCTCCACCCTCATTATGGCTCCCGATGGGTTTTGCCGTCACAAGGCAGGAGTACTCCAGTACTACGGCAGCTTCAGGTGGCAAGAATATTAGAGGATAGCAAGATACTATCGTATTGTCAGATTACATCAACAGAAAAAAAATTCCGGAAGCAAAACAATCGAGGGTAGGAAATCGTTATGCACAGTACAGGGTGACAAATTAAACGATATGGTATAACGGAAGCGAAGCACTTGCGCGGAAAAGGAATGTCGCACTGGCCAGGCAGGAATCGTACGTCAATAACACGAATGAAGTGAAAGGAGAACACAACAACATTGGAGACCACTGTTCACAGCCATTATTACCAGAAATTTGGATATAGAATTAAACAGATATTCTCCACCTTCAAACTTTCATTCCGAGTGCAGCGGGGGAGTACGCCGCAGCGACTGGAGATCGTACTTCGTGTTGTGGTTCTCCTCGGCGAGATAAGGCGGGGGCCGCTGCATTTGGGGATGGGGATGACGGGTTTGAGTGTATGCTGACTGATCGAGCAACGGCGGCGAAGGCAGAGGCTGTTGGCTGGGATCGTGGGCTCCGCGATGAGTCTGATAAAGGTGAAGCCGAGAAGTGTCCTCGGTGAGTGGCAAGAAATTGGGATGCAGCTGCTGTTGCAGATGGGGGTGAAGCGTCCCGCCGAAGTGCTGGAGATAATCGCCCTCCACCGAATGCCGCCTGGCCTGCTCCAGACGGAGATGTTGCTGACGCAATTGCTGAAGCTGCTGACGGCTGAGCTCCTGGGAGTAGTGAGTGGCCGGAGATTGGAGTCCGATCGACGAGTGCGAGGGCAGATGCTGATGAGACGAGTCCAGAGGAGGTAGTGGGCCGTGAAGTTGATCCGGCTGTCCCCGGTAAAAATGATCGAACTCCGACATCTGCATCGGGGTCATTGCAGAGTTCCAAGACGGAGAGCCGTCGAGATTGAGGGCGTGATTCTGTCCCGTATTCGTACTCCCCAGTTCCGGAAAAGCCCCCGCTTGGTTCTCGACGTGGCCCCTCATCCTGGGGACCGTCGATTCCTGAGAAAGGTCGCTTGCGAGGGTTGCTGGGTGTTGAAGGTTCGAAGGACCCGGCATGTGTTGCTGGTTCGGTGAGCGCCGGTGGGTGGAAGGAAAATGGTGAGTCGTATGAACCTGTTGTTGGGGATGGTGGATCTGCCTCGTATGGGTTGTGTTGGTAAGCTGCTGCTGTGGCTGCTGCCGCTGCCAATTCGCTGCTACGTCCATAGACTGGAACGGATAGTTCTGATTGATGGACCAATCCAGGCCCTCCAGCGTAAGCAGGCTTTGCTGCGAAGTATGATGCGGGAGCTGTCCCTGGGCGATTTGCGGTTGCAGGTCGTCGGAATGTAGCTGACCCTGGTAAGGGAAGTATGTGTTGTGTGGATTGTTGTGGGAGGGGGAACGGTTGGGAGGATGGAGGGGGGATTGTCGCGGAGACGACTGCTGCGAGGGGCGGGAGCGTTCGAGCATGTGAGTCGGGACCCCCGGCAGTTGGTGGACGGCTACTGCTAGATCCGGGGCGACCATCCCGTGGGGGGAGGCCGAAGTTGAATGCGCTGGAGGAGAAGGGGAGAAAGGACTGCGACTGCTGCTGCCCGTAGAATGTTGATGTATTGGATGCTGGGGGGGCACGAAAGGACTGGCTGGGGTCACGAAAGGAATGGTTGTTGGCAGGACGCGGATTGCCATGGTCGACATCGGTATTCCAATTGTCTCCATACATGACGCTCTCACCGGCTTCGTATCCAGTACTTGTTCCCGGACGTTGATGCATCGGAATAGAAGTCGGAGAAATGTCTTCTTCTTTGACTTGATCGAGAGAGCGCATTCCACTATCCTGCGACCCTGTTGCAGCGGCAGTTCCGACGTTGGGAACACCTTGCCCCCTTTTGCCTCTGGATTGTCCTGCTTTATTGGCTGCAGCCATTGAGGCATGGAGAGAAGTGAGCTCGCGCATCATGTGCTCGTTTTGGTCTTGCTTATCGGCGTGAACGGTCTGAGCATGTTGACGGAGGTTATCGAGACGAGAGAATTGTTTGGAGCAATGACAGGTAAAAGGTCGCTCTCCGGTATGTTTCCTGAAACGGAGATAAAAAGAGATCGAGCGAGAGGAACGGGGACAGGTGCCTGGAACCTACCTAATGTGCCTGGCCAAGTGTTCACTTCTGCTGAAAACCATCCGACATTCACCGTAGCCTCTGCACTGAAAAGTCTTTGCAGGGGCGGGTCGGTAGCGTTTACCCACACCAGCTGAGGAAGTCGTGGCGGGAAGGATGGTTGGATTGTTGGGTGCGACAAGGGTAGCCATGTCGGTAGTGGGAGAATTTTGAGAAAGGTCTGTTGAGATTGAATTGGATTGCGGATCAAGAGAGTCTCTGGGAGGAGGGGAGGAGTTGAGATTTGGGGAAATATTTTCGACGACGTCTCCGTCGACAGTGGAAGATTTTGAGTCCTCCATGGCGAGCAAGAAAAGAGGAACAAAACTTCTAAAAGGGTGCCTGAAATCAGCACTGAAAAGGTTTGCGACTCAACGCTCAATTAAGGCACCGCGCTCGTCGGACTTGGAATTGGTTCCGACGGTCTGGTTCAGGAACAGCCCCGCCGAGCTACGGCACCGGTGGTATTGTCACACCGTAACAATGCCGGTCTGGCAGCTGCCACGCCTATCATAGTCGAGACCCCTCCAAGACCCCCACGGCGAACTCCAATTCCAAAGGTCCAGACTTGCCGCCTCCACTTCCTTTTCTGGCCAGATGGTGACTGTTGCTGGTGGCTGTGGAGCCCGTGGTCCACTTTTTTCCCGTAATATCTACGCGCATCTCCACATGATCAACGACAGTCACATCATTTCTACCCAATACTGCATAGGCTCGTGACAACCTCATACTCGCGTCCTTTGCATGCATCGCATTACTCAGCCTCATCACCAAATAACCAAGTCTGGAATCCCTCTTCATTTCATCTCTATGACACGTCATGTCTCGGCTTATTCGGTCACGTCGTTTCCCTTGTCAAACATACCGACGGAATTTCGTTTAGCCCGCAGGATTGTCCATGTCATCCATCCATCACCGTCCCACATATGTCCCGCTTCCCATCATCGAACTCGCCCCATCCTCATACCAACTGCTGAACTTGTGATCCGGCATCACATGCCCTCTACCTAGCCCATTACCCCCCGAAGTTACGGCGCATCCACAGGATCATAATGCACATGCGATGCCTTCCACAACTGGCACTTATGTCGATGTCATTCAAACACCTCAACATTACCTTTTAGGCATGTACATCTCTATTTCCGTCATCGTGGTGTCCTTTTACGTGCGACACCCACAAGATCCCACCACCTGTAATCAAACAGATTGCTGCGTTGTTGTTTTTCACGCCAGTGAATTCTCCACAATCATGTCACAAGACGTGGCGTGGTTCCAAAAACGGACAAGTCATCCTCACGCGGAAAAACAGCCCGTAGCTCGCAAAATATTTGACTGGACTGCCAAGGTATCCCATCGATTCCATCCTATCAGAAATACAGCTCGGAAGACGAGACAGCGTGACACTCGGCCTCTTTGGAACAAATACGCCAGGGGGAAGGCCCCGACTTTTCACAGCCTGGCCCTCAGCCTGAGCATTTATCTGAACCCGTAACTATTGGCTTGGACGTAAGTATTGTGGGCATGACGGTGATGGACAACCATCGGTACTCACTACTGTGCCTTTCTCCTTTCCGTGCCGCACGGATTACCCTTCAAGGTTTGCTCAGCCTTGATCTCGCAATGTACACGGCAGGATATGTATATATGATAGACAGTCGATCAGGAGGTTTACGAAAAGCCTCAGTGAAAGTACAGACACAGCCTCCATCAAGTTTGCTGGTTCCTGGAAGATCGCCCCTGTTAGTCCCTTGCGAAACATTACGTTACACCACGAGTTTGCCAGCGCCTCAGACGGAGTGGATATCAGCGGTCGATTCATGAAAACCACACTTGTCTGACTAGATCGCGGTGTCCAGCATCACCAGTATCGAAGCTAGACGTGGCGAGGAGTATGCACCCGTATATCCTGGGATGAAGACATAATCCGCAGTCGAATCGTACCGCGAGGGTCTTGTAGAGGGTTCATTCCCCAGGGCTAGAACAACCACGGGTCGGTCTCGGCGTTCAGAGGGCTAGAACAAAAATAGTCGCTGGCGTGCGATTGGACCTGTGGCGTTAAACCTGCTATCATTCACAGTGAACGTGTCAATGTGCCTGCCAATGCTGAATTTGCTTCCAGGTCCATCTTCAAGGCGTTCCTGATAAAATGAAGGAACGTAAAGAGGCGTCCAACTCATGTGGACGCAAATGAAGTACAGAAAAATTTCGTCATCTTTCACCAAATACTTGTCCCTGTCAATAGTACCGTCGTACCGCCGTGTGCATTCAACCTGGGTAGCGATGAATTTGGAAGCATTTGGAATTCGCATTGAGCCGAAAAAAGCGCTGCAAACACGGCCCCCGCTGAAACGCACGCCTGTGTATAGCTGTGTACGGGTTCATGTTTAGATTTTTTTTGGATGTGATCAACATCTTCTTCCGGAACGGTATTTTCGCCAGGCTATCGGAAACTTCACACCGAGACCGCTGGAGAACTCCACCGCCTTTCCCCAGGATGACTCCGCGAATCCCATATTTGCTTAAACTGAACGCAGGTACCGATAACCATGAACGTCAACTGAAAATCAAGTGTCGGATCTGTTTCAGGTTTAATAAGGGTGAAGCGCACCAGGGAACTGAGAGAAGCATTGGTGGCGGTAGGGAAGAGATGCACTGGCAATAACTCATAGCGAGGGGAAACGATAACAATACCTGTAATCTGTACCGTTTGATCCGTTCAAGCGGAAAGGAAGAAGGTCACCACGTTCTACATGCCCAAACCCACCATGTGTGCGGTCGGGATTCCAGTCCATCCGCTGCCATCTGTGGAATCTCGTGCTATCTTCTGGTGATGCGGCAATGGGCGGCGGGTCCGTGTAATTTTCTATCTGAATGGGGTGACTCGTTTGAAATGCTCTGATCTTGACCCCAGAGCAAATATGAAGGTGCCAGCGGAATGAAGGTTGAGGTGGGAAATGCTGATGCTGATGATCCTTCTCAGTGTGGCGTAAACAGCCGTGGACGCGTTCAAGCGTGTCACAGAAGGCGCAGAGAGTGATGCATGGGGCGGAGTACCCCCTGTCAAGACTTGTGACGCATAAACCAGGATCAACGATTCCGGACCATGCGCGGGGAGCACAGCCTACCGATGACAACTCTATCCATAATCAAACCTCAGTGGTTGGGGCATCATCTCGACGGGACTCCAGTGTGCAGGAAATGCGACTCTTGATACGGGCGAGTTTGGGAGGCCGACGGCCTTACCAATTCGAGGAGAACCACTTGATTCATCTCCTCCTTCAACTGGCCTCGTGCATGCATAAGTCAGCCGTAACCCTTGGTCCAGATGAGTCGGTAGAGCGGTTCGATAAGGATAGAACTGCCACTGGCGCGGAGCATTCACCGGAGCATGATCCGCTTGCAAAAAAAAATAATTAAATTCCCGCTCTGTCTCCGTATAAATCTGTCATTGAGGAGGACCCAGGGCTCGGATTCGACGGATTGGAATGGGGAAGGAGCCTAGACCCCCTCGAAGCACCATGATGATCAAATCGGAACAACAACAGTGTCGTCTTGGCGCCGCGCATGGTCTCAAATACTGTCACCCTGATGCCGGATGGCCCGGCGTGTCACACAGTGCAGTGCCTGACCGGACATGTACAGACTTGGATGACATAAGCCCCGCGAGAGTCGGATATGATGACAGAGGACTCACCAGCGGCGTTGAACGTACTGAGAATCTTGCAACGATAAGAGTGTAGATGTTCATAAATGCGCTTCTGGGTTGCTCGAGTACGAATCAGTTGGTGTCAAATAACAAAACTAGGGCTCGAGCTGCGGAAATAGACCATTCGCAAGCTGGCAATTTGGCTGATGCTTCCAATTTCTTCTCTCCCAGTGCTGCCACCGCCAGTATGCACGAGTTACGAGTTTACCAGATGGCGACAGCCCATAAGCAAATTCCTTCAGGAATTGTGATGAGTTATAAGACCCGGGAAAAACTATGGTCATTTTTATTATGGCTTCACAAATTTCGAGGGAATTTGCTGATGCCCGTGGCCTGCCTGTAACGGACTAGTATGGACTCAGTAAGTTCGTGCTTCAAAGCGCTCACTGTTCATTTGCTTCTCCTGAGGTCCTTCAGCCTTCACAATTACGCACTCCCTTGGGTGTTAAGACCAAGGGATTGCGAGCCGAGGACACCGTTCGACGGCCTTGCAAATTTGCTCGCACAACGGAATACTTGGACTACAAGAGAAAGGTCGTGAGCCCTGAGAAGAGGGAAGGTGAGTAGATAGCCAGATCTTCCCTCTGACTTCAAGCGTTACAGCACCTAGTACTAGTATCGGGGACGACTGAAGTAGGTCCATGAATAAGCAGAGACAGCGACTGAGAACAGACTCATATTGAGAGCAACATCAGGGTCGGCGCTGACACTGTCAGCAAACTGTGTCCCAGAGGGTTGGGGTTGCCCGAAGGGACAAGTATCACTGATAACTCCAAGTTGTCTTTCCCTCTTACGGATATCGTTGTCCGTGAATACCAACGAGGGAACGAACAAACTAGTACAGGTTATATTTCGTGTCAGAGAGTAATAACTATGTTGGATCTTCGGTCTGCCTACTTGAAGGCGGACACGAAAATCAGTGACCGCCATTACAAGCCTGAAGCAGCGCACCCTAACAACGACCAAGTCCAGTGGTAGTTCTAGCTGCGTTCTCTGGTATACGAAGTGGGAAAAGAACGAGCAAACAAGAAGTGAGGTGGTAGCTATCGGTCTAAGATTAACAGAACGGAGAGAGGAATGCGACGGGATAGCTGTCATCGGATCGGCACAACACGAGTAATGTATCAGGTAAAAGGCAAAGATTAGGTGCGACCCACTCTGATCAACAAGCGGGAAATAAGAGCAGCGAGGAAGCTGACTTCGGGGGTAGGCTACGTCTTCAATATTGGTTTCGATGTGGTCGCAGCAGCTGAAGGAGCTGGAGGAGCGGACAGGATAGGTGGCTGATGAGGTGGTGGAGCGGATTCCTCTTGTTCCGGTTCACCCGCTCCAGTATCCTCGTCAACTGGTTTCATCGCATCCGCATCCGATTTCCCGACGGGGCTTTTGCATCCATCGGTGGGCTGTTTCTGGGAATTCCGTCGTCGGGATGCTTCATCGTCTTCCGCACGGCGTATTATGTCTATCTCGCCTTGTACGACAATCCCTTCCAACCATTGGTGGTGAACCAACTCTGAGGCCTTGGCGCGTCGGTCTGGATAGAGTCGTAACATGGGTGACAAAAATGCTGAGATGGCTTCCGCTTCCTCTTTCGGAAACAGATACTTGTCATGCAAGACAGACTCGAGTGGCCAAAAACGAAGCTTATTAATATGACGCAGTTCACCTGGATGTATGGACGCATACCGCTTAAGTGACATGAACGGCACAAGCAAAGCGTAATAAGTTCACGCACCCTTGCGATTGAAAAATTCTGAGCTGTATTTACCAGAAAACGCGATTGCCTTCGGGAATTCGCCAACCAACTCCATGATTTGGGCTATGTGATCGTCGTCTTTACTGTATCGCGATCCGGAGGCCGGGTCGAACAAATAGTCACCACCAGTAATGAGCTCAAAGATCTATACAGAAACAGTGCGCAGTCAGTCTGGCGATCGGTGTATGAGGAGATAGGGACTTCTCACTACACACGCTACACTCCAAATATCAGCGCTTGGACCCCATTTGGCACCAAGAATAACTTCGGGGCAGCGGTATTGCCGCGTCTGTATATCGTCTGTGAAATGGTGCTCCGTCCATGTAGCTAAAATGGATCAAATACACCATGTCAGCATTAATGGATGCAGCAAATGTTCGCCTGTCGGTTGCTACTCACCGTTTCCTAAATCCGCGATCTTCACCGTGATTTTCTCCATCCCCTCGAGCATGCTTGAACTTGTTGATGCATCACCGAAGCTGGGCTGTGGCGATTCTACGGACATTATCGATGAAGAGAGTTTGATGTCCGTAGAGGTCGAG